>CBVK0101805529.1:0-14310 GCA_900067695.1 Picea abies | reverse complement strand
CCATTGAGTCAAATGGATAGGATAGATAAAACCTGCCTTTAGCAATTTCTCAACCTCAATCTTGATGGTTGCTGCTTTCTTGGGATTAACTGGATGAAGCTTCTTTCAAACAGGCTTGGCTTCAGGATAAGTTGTGATTTCATGTTCAACTATTTTTGGATCGATACCTAGCATTTCCTCATAAGACCAGGAAAAAACGTCGTGGAATTATTTGAAAAGATCCATGTAGATTTGAATCTCTTCGAGGGAGAAATCCGCTCCGACGAAGATGTTTTCCATGATGCCAGGGTTTCGGGAGATGTTGATTGGTATAGTTTTAGCGATAGTTGCCATATTACCCTCAACATAAATTTCATGTGTAGCTAAGAGATTAATAGGACACGATTTATCTCCCATCATGGTCACGGTGAATTCTCCTGCTTCGATTCGACTTAAATCTGGGAGAAAATATGATCTGTGATGAAGATCTTCCTAAGGTTTGTCCGGACTAGTCATTGCTTCGATTACTTCTTCATCGGAAGGCAAGACTAAGTCTAATGAATCGATGTTAGCGAGAGAACCCTGAGCCCAAATAGGCTCTAGAAGTGGATCTAACTCTTGCGCAGGAATCAGATCAGTGTTAGCTGAAGCTTGCTGGACTAAAGAGTACGCTACTTCATGTGGAAGACAAGGGCATGGACATGCCTGGGTACCCTGTCTCATCCATCGTGGCCGATGGGGAAGGAAGTATCCATGGATCCTCGAAGTAAGTCGTGCGGAACGATGAAACTTGAAAAATCTCAACCTTATGGTGATTGGATATAAATTTGATATCGCCATGAGGAGGTGGGTAATCGAAGGTACCCATCAAGGATGGGCACAAACCAACTCCTACGTTGACGACACTTGGTTGAGGATTATCAATCATCGGGACCGTGGATGCCCCCAAAGTCAGGTCTGGAGAAAAACAATTGATCGATGGTCACTATCTGGCCCTTGTGTGGAAACAACAAGACTCGAAAAAATGTAGCAACCACATCTTGCATAGCATAAGTCCAACTTTTTTCTAACAAGAGGTTATAGTCGAGGGGAGCATTGACTACCTCTACTTCGACACACATGGTCTTCCCTCCTAACTACACAGGGAAAGAAGGAACGATTCCATGTGGTCGAAGCGAACGACCGTCAAAAGCAGTGAGGAGAGTAGGTGATGGAGACAAAACGGGCTGGCCAATGGCCTTCAAACATGCCAATGACATAACGCATGTCGAGGCGCCCTTATCGACCACCGTGCAGAAGATATTCCGAGTAAAAGTTTTTGTGGGATAAGCCACTACTATTTGAAATGCTACGTGGTAAGGCAGACGAGGTTTTAAGTTGATTGTATCTAACATGATGGTACCTGGATTACAAGTCTCAGTAGAGCCCAAAGTGGTTAACAAGGCTTTCCTCTGAGCATGGCAGCTTTGGAGGACCTCCAAAGTAGACATTGCACAAGGGGTTTGTGATAAATCTTCCATCACAGAGTAGTTCTGGGTATCCCTTGCATTTGGGTTATCAGAAGCTTTTTTAAATGCACCTTTTGGAATGCGTGTCATTGTTTCTCCCAACATCTTCTCAATCTATAGAGGAAGAGATTGGAGGTCAGCTTCTTTACCCTTCTTAGAAGCACTTGGTTTACTATAGTCGTGCACTTTAGTCGATATAAAAGCATCACCCCTAACCATATATACATTCGCAGATGCGGGGTTGTTCAGAGGCGGGAAGGTTTCTTGGCTGCCCCCTTCCGTGCTTGCAGAGGCTTGAGTTAGATTTTGCCCATGTTGAAATGGATTAGTCAACACTGCCTATTTTTGCTGCATGACAAATTTTTGGGCCTCTGCAAGTTGAGGACATAGATGGGTTGGGTGGTCTTCCACGCATAAGTTGCATGAATACCTCGCCTTCCATTTTTCAATGTTGTCCCCGCCACCATTATCATTGGGGTTTTTACCCCCCTTACCCTTCTTTTCATGTTTTTTCTTCCCTTCAGGTTGTTGGGTGGCCTGTGGGTTAGTCGACTGCACTGTGTGTACTTCCGACATTTTGGTAGGGGAAGCAGCCAAAGCAGTAGTTTGGCTGGCCGCTGTGTGTTGTATAGATAACTGCTGCAACTACTTTGTCAATTGCTCAGCGGGATTTGTTTGTGCTGAACCAACAATACCATCAGTGTTCTGGCTCTCTGTCTAGTTTTATCCAGTATTGAATGTGGTGCATCTGGCAAGACGTTGTGTAATAAACCGGGTTGAGAATATATGAGCTCAAACTGTTGAGCCTTCATGATGGCATCTTCTTCGGAGAAAACTCTGGACATTGCGACGTCTTTGGATAACTGTGGGACCAAATACTTAAGGAACCACTCAAATAGGAATGCTGGTGGGACTGGTACTTTGATTAAACTCTTCCGGTGTCTCCATTCTCGGATGTGATCAAAGATATGGTCCGCTGTTGTCTGTTCGAAATTGGCGAGCAGATTTGTGCCAACGTCGTATCTCACAGGTAACTGGAAATGGTTCAGGAAATCCATTGCCAGTTCGTCAAAAGAAGAGTATCTTGAGCGATCGAGCTCAATGTGCCATTTTGCGACACTCCCAATGAGAGTACGTTGAAACAATCACAACTGTACGGAGTCATCTTTCAATGAGTTAGATGAGCACCAAAGATGGAAGGTAGTCACATGATCTCTTGGATCTTCATTAGGCTTGGCTTCAAACTTTGGAATGTCCAAAGGAAACTTCGTCAGCATAGGAGGCTAATGCGGATCGTGACAAATAGGGTCATTCAACAACCTTGTCAAATCTGGCAAGTGTAAAGTCACCAGGAACAATAGTTTGGGTTGTTGTTGATAACCTGAGAAAAAGGAACCTGGAGTTTGACTGGCACCAGGTTGCCAGGAAAAGTTTGGCTACTGGCTCAGATTCTGGTAGAAACCATGGCCCTGGCCAGCGTATGGATTTTTCATATGTGGAGACATCATCGGCTGATTTCCCAAATAGGACATAGATTGTTGGGCATGCATTATATTCGACGAACTTTGGGAGGGATTACCCCATGCCGGTCCTGTGGGGATAGGCATAGTAGTTTGTTTGGGGTTCCATTGATTGTGGAAAGAATTACCCCTGATCAACATTCCAGAGGAGGGAATGGATCCCTGCCCTGAATTCCAAGGTCCTGCTAGGTTTGCCCCCTGTGCAGGAATAGTACCCTGCACAAGAGTAGATTGTACAAAAATGGGGTTGCCCCCAGTCAGGAAAGCGACTGACGAGAAGGTGTTGTTACTAAACGTTCCGTTCAAAGAAAATGGTGTCAAAACTACCGACATACTATGCGAAGGTGGTCCTTGACTCCCTGCTCCAAATAAACTATTGTGTGTAGGTTGCCCGACGAATGACTGATGCGAGCCACTGAGTGAAGGGGACGAAGGAGGGATATGACCTCCTCCATAAGGGAAAGCATTAAAGGGAGCAGGAGTGCTCCCCATGTGACCTTGCAGAGGAGCACTAGAGCTCCCTGCCCCCAGACCCAAAGTCTGTAAAGTGGAGTAGGAAAGTACAGGACTTGTACTCGAACTAGGCATCCCGTATGAGAACGAAGGGCCTGTCGCACTAGGTGTGAAAGGGGTTGTGGCCACCGCCAAAGACGGGTTTGGTCCACTGTGCGAAGTAGTTGCGGTCGAGACCATGGTGGCTCAGACCGATGACAGTGGGTTAGGAGATGAAAGCTCTCCTGTGGTGACAACTGTGGTGGGACTTGAAGAATTCCCAGAAGGAGTAACAACATTTGTTTCCATTGCTGTGTGCAACACTGTCTGACACTCATAAAATTGAATTGGTACAATGAAAGGTGCCAAGAAATCAGTGGTTTGGGTTTCAACTAGGCCAAGAGAGGTTGTTTCAAGGTCCAAAACGATTGATTCCCTCGGGGGTTGTTCGGGCACAATGGTTTGTAACCTGGTCGCTTCAAAAGACCCTTGTTGGTCTAGCTTTCGCCTTGATGGTGGCGGGGGTGGCTCCCGTGTAACCGACGGCAGGCCAAGAAGCCTTCGTGACTAGCGGAGATTGGGATCCTCCACTGTGTGAGAAGATCCAAGACACTCTAAGGTAGTCTAAACGTTCAAAATTAACACACACTAAAAAAAGTCCCTAGAAGATAAGATTGGCAAACACTAAATTTATTGGAAGAATAATTACAACAACCAACACTAGAGCAACTTACTGGTGCAAGTGCAACTCGAACACGGAAGCACCCTCTGGGTATACTCTGCAAAGCATGGCCCGATGTTTGTCCTAGGTATCACAGTATACCCCCACAGTCACCTGTGTATGTCCCTAAAAAAGATTGGCAACTAGGTTGCCAGCGCGTGAACAGTGACCAGGCAGGGATAGTCTAAAGTCGGGTAGACCACAATGAGCAGGGTATCGAGTCCAAAACCTGTCAATGGTATCGAGAGTAAATGGTCTGGAAGACAATTGAGGACCTCGAATGGATTTGAGACCCACGAAGCCTTGTGTCAAATGCAAACGACAGAATCCCAAAATAAGTCCTCTATATGTGTTCTCCACTACGATTGGTCCAGCTTTGGAGGGGTTATCTCCGCTACCTTTTCGCACGCGACCTCGTGTTTATCCACTGTGTTAGAGGGGGGTCTTGGATAACTATCACGAAACTGGACTTAGACACTCCCTATCTCAGACTCCAATGTTTGATTTTAAATGGCCTTGAATAGTTTCCTCTCCAACCTAATCCAAGGCCCTAGTCCTGAACTAGTTGGTGAACCCAGCAAAAATAAAAGTCTAGTAGATTTTAAATTTAGCGTTACTTTTATGGCTTTGTATTACGTCGAGGGGTATGAAGGTGAAACTGATGATGTGTAAAAGATGAAAGCAAAAATGAATAAAAAAGTTGGAAACAAAACTTTTACTGAATGCAAAATTTCAACAACTTTTCAAAAGAAATATTTTTAATTTTTCTAAGATTTTGGACAGTAAACTCAAAAGAAATTTCACTTGACTACAAGCTACTTATGCTCTAAGTAAACTGCAAAAACTTATGAAATAAATGACTTTTCCTTGGCTAATGATGCAGAAACACACTCTTCAACCAAATAAGAAAATGAAAAAAGTTTTATTTATTTAAATGCTAGTAAAGAAAGAAAGAAAAAATACCGACAAGCAGAAACCAAGAAAAACAATTCTGGCCTGATCGCAGATCACAAAGAATCAGGTCAAAAATCACACACTAGCAATTTTCTTCAAAAACAATGATTCTCACACTTGTCTAAAAACCTTAAAAATTCTTTTATTTTTATGACAACTTTTGAACTGAGAAAAAACAGGCTAAGGGTAAGATTAATCCTAAGCTACTGACTGCTCACACAGAGATTCAAACACCTGAGAGGAATAATTCTTATCAAGGGAAAGGATGGCTGCCTTACCCTCAACAAAAAGTATCCTATACAAGCACACGACTGTTAATCAAACAACACGCGTGCGAACGCGTGCTAAATAGAGACATAGGGCTTGTACATGCAGGTTGACCTTGTACAGGCTGCGTGTATATCTAAACTCTGAGAAAAAATGAAAATAGACAGACCAAACCAGGAAGAGACCACTGATATTGATAACTAGGATCCCTTGAAGGCTTGGACACTCTTTCTAACAGAAAAACAAATAATGTAAGGAAAAAATGATAAAGAAAAAACAATCTGAGATAGGACTGCTAGAAAATAAGACTCAGACAAAATTCAAGAAAACCCCCTGAGAATGTGTGATTCTGACAGGGAAGAGGATGACTGCCTCTGAAGTTCTCTGAACTCTACATGCTACTGCTACTTCCTCAGCTAGCGTTCACAGGCGGGCTGTAAGACAGTAGGGCACAGGTACACGCGTGCAGACCTTATACATGCTGCGTGTACCTCTGTGAGTCTCGAAAAATATAGTCAAGCCAAATATAGGGAAAGATGGTATGGAAAACCAGACTCCCTGCTAGCTCAGACCTTACAGAAACTAAAAGGAAAAACAGGTAAGAAAAACTAGTCTATAAAACTACCCAAAAACTAAAAATTCCAGGAACCCTAGAGAGTCTCCCCAGTATGGTCGACAATTCTATTGTTGGGAAAATCTCCCTATGGACTAGCAAATAGAGTTCAGACTTTGCATGAAGGTATGACCGAATAGAAATTACTTTCTATCTTCATCCCTAGATTTAAATCCCCCTTTTCTTAGTAAACGCATGGAAAGATCAACCTACCTCGTTCCCGACGTTTGATGTCGATCCTCCATTGTGCTTGATTACTTGTTTGCAATACTCCTTCCAAATATGACCTGCATCCAAGATAAGAAACAACTATGCATGCATACTACTTATATAGTAATGGGTTAGAAATCCAAACATATACTGATCAAACTATAAACAGTTCATGAATTGGGACGGGAAAAGCATTTTCTTTATTACTTAGAATGAGTCAACTTGCAAAAGTTGAGACCAGCCACCGCTCCTCGAACCTGATCCTGGGCTCCTCTTCTTCTGTCCTCCAACTGCTTTTCTTTGAATCTCCTTTGGCACAAGGAAAGGCTAAAGGGTTGGGACAGTGGGAATACATAAATGGGCAGAGTTTCTTTGCTATATTTTTCCTCCTCCAAATAGGACCCCTAGCCCTTCTTTTTTAGGCTAGAAGGAGCTAGGTATTTGGACAAACCCTCGGCCATGCATGGCCGGGAGTTTTAGTTAACTCACCCATAGCTTTTGTGCTCCATCGACAACTTTCCTTTTTTTGTGCTTTTGTTGGTCCACGCGCGCTGTTTTGGGTCAGCCAGTGTGTACACGTGTGCAGTAATGGATTAGGGCGCGTGGGCCTTTATAAAAGAGGATTTTCGAAGAGTTGTTCAACAGTGATTTGGAAAAGAAGGGATATGAGTTGGCCTGATGCCAGGTAAACATGTGTGGTGCAATTTAGGGTTATAACATCAAGGAGGGCACAAGAGGCCTTTGGAGGCTCATTCACTCTTTTGTTTGCTTGGAGAGCTAGAGGAGAGAAATGGAGATGGGAATGGAAGAAAAGGATGAGGGAAGAAAGGGCGCCTCCTTCCATGGAAGGATCTAGGAGGCTTTGGATCTCATTTATTTATGGTGTTTATACTTGCTTGGAGGAGGGTGCACTATAGGAGGAGGGAAGACACCTAGTGGGCATGTATTATCCTTGGCTGATTGTTGTTTGGATTTTTTCCTAGGAGAGGTAGCACAAAAGAGAATATTTGTTTCCAAGGGTTTATTCTACAAAGAAATAAGGAGCAAGGGCCCAAGACTAGAGTGGGATAGAGGAACAAGTGAGGAGGGCGCACCATGCTTGGGCGAATTCATATTCTTGGAAATTTATAACAACTTGAGAGGAGTTGCCATTGTATCGACTTCATTTGTTTAATGTACCTATTGTATTTCATACTTGTTACACCACTTATATATACTTCCATTCCAAACTGGTTTTCCCCGAGGGAGGGGAGGGGTTTATCCAGGGTCATGTTGACCACAAATACCTGTGTCATATTTTGATGCATGCTTAGAGTCTAGATCAACTTATTTGGGTTGTAAATAGTAGAGGAGTGTTACTTGTTTTGATTTATATTGCATGTTCTAACATTGGGTTATGAAAAAACTTGAGAGGGCACCTCAAAGAACTCTTAACCACAAAAACTATGGGCAGAAAGTTACTAAACTGTTTGCTTTCCTAAAAAACAACAAAGGACAATTTTGGAGATTGAAACTTAGAGCCAATCTCAAGGTCAATGACAAACCTTAGTTGACAACCTCATAGTACCTCATATTTTCTTCAGCATGAGTGTGTTTGCAGGGGATGTGTAGGAGACCTTGTCCAAGCTGTGATCTTGGATTCAATACATTTAGAGGAATAAGCACACCCTCCCTAGTAGTGAAGACTCCATGTTTGATTATTTTAAAATTGATATGTCTCTAGTTGTTATGGCATTATTATGGTCTTATGTTGCATCTTGATCTATTGAATTTATGATCATTATACTAACCCCTTAATACTAGAGATACACTTGTTGATCTCCTTTCTAGGAGATATTCTTGTTCTTATGTAAATGCTTATATTTTACGAGATGAAGTTGATCTCCTTTAGGAGATGTTATTGGTTACTGAACTAGACTCCAGGCATGATATCTTCCATGGAGGATACCATGGAATTCTTTTTGTTCTTGTTTCTTGTTCCAAGCAAGCCATAAGAGATAAATCTGAGAGGTAGTTAGACTCAGAGGGAGTTTGTGATCAAGAAGAAGCCAACATAGTTTCGTGACACTTTGTATAATGTAAAGGGGCATGCACAAACAAAAGCATGGTCCGAGAATTCTCTGAGATAAAGAGACTTGATTTCAGAGTTTGAGATGAAGGATCTTGACTGGATATATTGGGTTTGGAAGCGTGGTTGACACCAGATGAGATCTTCAGTGAGGAGACTAAAGAGGTTTATCATGATGGACATGAAGTCCATGGCCACACCTATGATGACACATTTGAGGAAGTTGTGTGATGAGATAGACATGTGATTTGCAGAGAGAACCTTGTGACAATATATGGTTGAGCCATGACCTTATTATTGGGTTACAACAAAACATACAAGTACCCATGTTGTAAAAATAGATATGATTGATCTCCGATGATGAATTATGGCTGCCGAGATATACAATTTTTGGATTAAAAGTGCAAAAAATAGATCTAGCACATGGGGTGCTACTTCAGCTTGGGATTGAGTAGGATTTACAGACAAGTAGGGAAGCAAGTATCTGTAGCACTCAGTCATATATCATAGCCAGTGATGCAAGATATGAAGCGGGGTGGCTTTTCTAAATATTTTGCAGGACTTCATCAGAGACATGGTGCAGGAAGGAGCAGTGAGGCTCCATCACATATCCACAGATGAGAAGATAGATGACATTTTCACTAACCCTCTCTCTGGGACAAGCTTGGAAGGAATGAAAATGTTTCCCTTGGGGAGTATGAATAATTGTAGCATCGTGCCAATATTCCAATATTGATCAGACAGACTTGATCACGCGAGACTAGGCCTAGATGTACTATTCAATGAACTGAAGATTTGAGTTGTTGGTAGATCTCCTATGTGTGAATTGCATTGGGCCTTGAAACTCTCCTGAGTAGGTGAGTAGTTAACTCAAAATTAGGTGAGTATCCCCGATAAGCATTGGGTCAACTCTATTTCCACATGAATTGGGTTGTAGACAAGGGGAGATAGGGAACATCTACATCTAGAGTAGATGTGCCCCGACGTAGTCTTCGACGTATTGAAGACTTGAGGTGTTTGAGGTGCAATTTCGCGTGTCCAAAAACATCGACATGAATGCATTCACAGAGTGATCCTATGAGAGTATCACCATGGGGTGTTTATGGCTCCGATGTGGTCATAATTCTTGTCATGGGACAAAAATGACCGGAGGTGTTAGACACACATGTATGATAGAATCGAGATAAATGAATGCACAGAGTGATCCTATGAGAGGATCAACTATGAGGTGAATGTGGATCCGACGAGGTCATGATTCTTGTCACGGGACAAGAATTACCCGAGGTTCTAGACACATGGTGGTAGATATGGATCATCAATATAGCTAAATGAGGCTCATGGATATTGTGATATTGTCTATGATAGAAGAATACCAAGAACAAGTATGACGATATGTTTTGATGATTGCTACCAGATAATGATGATAGTAATGATGATACTCATGACATGGGTGTAGCCATGGGTGAGCACGTCATGCAGGTGTAGCCCATGACGATGATGGTGACACACATTACGAGGTGTAGCTCTGGTGTTCTTTAGTGGGTTGTGGCCCATAGATGAGATTGATAGGTCCACATGGGTGTAGCCATGTGTGACGTAATGATGCTACCAGTAGCATGGTATGCGTAACCATGACGAGAGGATCATGGCATATCAAGAAAGGATATGAAGACTACAATGGAACATCATGGTTAAATACCTCCCTAGCTAAGAGGGAGTGTTGATATTATGGTAGTTGCGGAATGTATTAACCTCCATATGTAACCTTTGACTAGAATAGAATATTCTAGAAGAAAGAGAAACCCTAAATAGATGTGTGAAAAACCTAGAAGACATGTTGGCTCAACAAAATATATAATATTAAGGTATTATCTTCCAGGAAGACAAGTCAGCTTCACAAGAAAAAAATAAACATATAATATAATTACCAAAAAGTCGGGTCGGACCAACTAGAAAAGTCACTGGATAGATTAATATAAATAAAGGACGTCTTGGCTCATTTTGTTCTATCACTCTCACTCAGGAAATTGGAAACAATGCACAAGTTTGGTGGAGGAGAAACAACAGTTGTAGTTGTACAATTTTCTCCTTTTCAGTGTTTTTGGTACTTTCTCTTATTCGCTACCCTTGGAGAAGGTGCACTCTCTTGGTTATTTGTTGGTTATGGTGTGGCTTCCTGGAATCATTATTTTTGTCAAAGGTTAAGGTGCTCAGGGGTGGATTTGAAC
Organism: Picea abies; assembly: GCA_900067695.1. Classification (NCBI taxonomy): domain Eukaryota; kingdom Viridiplantae; phylum Streptophyta; class Pinopsida; order Pinales; family Pinaceae; genus Picea; species Picea abies. Next base: position 3,750 of record CBVK0101805529.1, on the reverse strand, counting down.
CTATGGTTGGGTGACATTGGTGTAGTATTTTCTATGGTTAAACGAGCACATCAACATTATTCTAACATATACCTCATATATGCACTAGATTTGTCCACTGGTGCATCAACTCTGCACTATATCTATCCATTGATACCTTAGATCTGCTAGATCTTCCTAGTTGTATCTCAAATCCGGTAGATCTGCCTGTTGATGCCTCAAATCTCCACTTGATCTGTCCATTGGCACATTAGATCTGCTAGATCTACCCATTGGTACGTTATATCTACACTAGATATGTTTGATGGTACCTTATATCTACTAGATTTGTTTGTTAGTACCTTAGATCTTTTAGATCTATTCCTTGGTACCTCAGATATGCTCTCCATAAATATGTCCTTTGATTTTTGGCTACTTGGTTTTCTTCTTCTTGTTGCACTACTTACACTTTCCTCTTATGGACTTGATCTCTAGATGAAATTCCTTCTTCACCTTTGTTGATATCTTCTTCAATCATAGTCCTTCGTGACTCAAGCACTTGAGCACACTTCCTTCTTTTCTCTTGTCCTTGATTCCCTTGAGTCACAATCCTTCATGACTCAAACACTTGAACAAAAGTCCTTTTTTCCTCTTCAAGTGGATGTCTTTTTCCTTCACCTAGCCTTGCTTTTATAATCTTGAGTTATGACTGAATCAAACATAACCCTAATCTCCAAAGTGATTAACGGTTGAGATTATATCTCACCTCACTAATGCTAATAACTTTAGCATTTCATTAAATTAAAATCACTTTACTTTAATAATTCGTTTAACTAAAGTAAATTACTCTTTGGATGAATTCCACATGTTTAGACACTTAGACCTTGGCAAAAGTACCCATTCGATGCTACAAACATCAACACACAGTGAGTGCCTCTTTCTTTGTATTTGCATTTCCATAATTGAAGAGAAGAAAGTAGAACATATGCCTCATCTTCTAGCTAGGTTTTCTCCCATATTGGGTTTCTCAATATATATCTTGTGTCCATTTGTGTGTGGATGGTGTGTTATTTTGTTCATTTATTTCATTTTTGTATTTTTATTTATTTCATAAATTCAAACAAATCTTGTAATTAATTAATCTAGGATTTAAGGAAAATTAGTTTGCACAGTCTAAGATTTAAGAATATTATAAGATTTGTTGTGACAAACTGTTCCAGTACCAAGGAATAGATCCAAGGTACCAATGAATAGATCATATTGGTATCAAATCATTTTTCTTCCTTTTGGCAGTGGCCTCTGCTATGATGCTCTTCTTGCAGGCAACTAGAATCACCATCTTAGAAAAGCGATCAACAACCACAAAAACACAGTCATTTCCCCACTTGGTGGATGAGAGGCCCGACATGTAGTCCATTGAAATGGATTCCCATGGCCTATCAGGAATAGGAAGAGGGGTGTACAGGCCCTATTTCTTAGTGGTCGGTTTGGCAATAGCACAGGCAGTGCATGAACTGATATACTTGTTGACCTCCTGTTGAAGTTTCGACCAGTATAAATGTTTCAGTAGCATCGCCACTGTATTTTCAACGCTGAAGTGTCCTGCCACACGACTGTAGTGGGATTCCTAGAGAAGTTTTGCTTGCTCACTTGATGGAACACAAATATGGCCTAGACGACACAACAACCCATCCTAAAGATGGAAACTATCGACAACTACGTTTTCACCCAACATTTGTTAGGTGGTGGCGAAGTCGGGGTCTCTCTCATAGAGTTGGGGCCATCTAGATGTCTCATGGCCGCAAGAGTCTAGCACTGTGGTGAGTGCCATGAATGGCGGTCTGCTGAGGCAATCAACGATGCAATTGGTGCTTCCTATTTTATACTTGATGTTGAGGTGGAATTGCTGCAAGTATGTGGACCACTTTTGATGGTAGTCATTCTGCAATTTTCCCTGTGTCTACATGAACTACAGTGGCTTATGATCAGTGTGGATGATTGTCTCCTTCCCAAGAATGTAATGTCTCCACTGGTGGTAGGCTTGTACAATGGAGTACATTTCTTTGTCATAAGTAGGGTGCTTACGGATAGTATCTGACAGTGTCTCACTACGATAGGCCATGGGGTGGCCGTGTTGAGTGAGAATGGCACCCACAACATAGTCTAAAGCATCTGTCTCGATTTTAAAGGGATGCTGCAGGTCTGGTAGTGAAAGTACTGGGGATGAGCACAAGCGCTACCTCAAATTATCGAATTCTTGTTGTTGGGACTGACCCCATGCAAGTTTTTCCTTACCACCACCCCTGTTTATTTGGATGAGGGCCCATGCAATATGGGAGAATCCCAACATGAACCTGCGGTAGAAATTGGCAAGGCCCAGGAAGCTTCGAAGCTCAGTGAGTGTTGTTGGGGCTGGCCAGTCACAGATGACTTGGATATTGGCTAGATCCACATGTACGCCATGCTGATCAATGATGTAGCCTAGGTAATGGACCTTGTCCATGCCGAAAGAGCATTTTTCCAAGTTGGCGTATAGCTTGTGCTATTGCAGGGTGTGCAGAACCTATTGAATATGCTGCAAGTGTTTGGCCCAAGTCTTGCTGTAAATTAGAATTTCATCCAGATACACCACTACAAAAGTATTGGTGAATGGTCATAGGATATCGTCCATCATCCTCATGAAAGTGGCTGGAGCATTTGTCAAACCAAAAGGCATGACCAACCATTCAAAAAGGCCTTCCTTTGACTTGAAGGTGGTCTTCCATACATCTCTCTGTTCTATCAGGACCTGGTGGTACCCAGACTTCAGATCAATCTTACTGAAGTATTTGTCCCCCATGAGTTGATCAAGGAGGTCTTCGATTCAGGGAATCGAGTACTGATTTCTAACTGTGATTTTATTCAGAGCCTGATAATCATTACAGATTGACCAGGTTCCATCTTTCTTCTGTACCAACACGATTGGGCTCCCACAAGGTGATGAGTTGGGACGGATGTGACCCTTATGGAGCAGTTATTGGATCTGTCACTTGATCTCCTCATTCTCTAGCAAAGAGCGATGATATACTGGCCGGTTGGGCATTAGTGCGCTGGGGGTCAGATCGATGGGGTGCTTGACCTAGCAATGCAGAGGTACCCCTGTAGGTGAGGAGAAGATATCTGAGTATTCGTCCATGACCTTATCTACTTTCTTCTGCTATGTGGAGAGGTCGACCGCAAAGACCTTGGATGTGGTTGTGATCTTTCGCTTATTTTGAGAGAGAATCATGAAGAAGACAAACTTCCTCGTCTGAGAGATGACCTTACTACATTGCTTAGCAGAGATCAAGGAAATAACACTAGGTGGGACTGCCTCGGGTATCCTATACAATTTCCTGTTCAAAGTAATAATATCACTACGAGGCCAAGAATCATATACAACATGACATTTCCATAAATAAGGTTGCCCCAAAAGAACATCACAAAATTTGAGAGGAGCAACATCACATAATACCTCATCTTTGAAGGGCTTGATGTCGTACGACAGTCGACACTGTTGGCTGATGCGGAGATCGCTTCCTTGGCGGATCCATCCAATGGTGTAGGGTTGTGGGTGGGGTGTTGTTGGCAGGGCGAGCCTCTTGATGACCTCTGCTGAGATGAGGTTCTTTTGGCTACTGCTATCAATGATGAAGTGCAACAGGGTACCTTTTACCCACATCTGTGAATGGAAGAGGCGCTCTCTGTAACACCCTGTTTCCCCCAAATTTGTAATTAATCCTAATACAGGAAGTACCATGCTAAAGCACGATG
>CBVK0101805527.1:0-21465 GCA_900067695.1 Picea abies | reverse complement strand
CGGGAGGTATGAACCTCTATGATGACCTATGAAGAGACAAGAATCCTCCAGAAGGAAGCAAAGAATTGAAGGAAACCCTAGACAGGTTGTCGACTGAACAAATATATTTATATTGAATTTATTGATGATTAGAAGAAGAAGTCGGCCCAGTTAGACTGACCAAGTCGACCCTAGTTATACTGGCCAATCCACTATAAATACAGGGCACCAGTCTCATTATTTTTTATCTCATTAGTTGTAGTGAGAGCAATATCTGCACAGGCAGTTGCAGGCAACAACAGTTTGGTGCGCAGGTTTTCTGGGAGAGCTGGGAAAGTGGTGCACTAGCTTCTAGGTGGGATCATCTGTTTAGTTTAGTTTATATTCTTTTGCTTGGTGCATTTATCCTCTCTTGGCTATTGATTGCAGCTAGAATTCTCTTCTCGGTCAAGGTCAAGGTGCTCAGAGAGTGGCTTAAGGCCTGTGGTTGGGTGACGAGGGTATCGTTAATGGTTAAACGAGCACAATCATCTATATTCTAACATGATCAAGGAAAATGAACTCCCAGAGAGAATGAGATCATCCACATAAAGAACAAGGAGGAGAAGGGCATCATTTTGCTACAAGATATAGACATTTGGATCACACTGGCAATGAGAAAATCCTTGAGAGAGAAGAAAGGAATCCATCTTCTCATACAAAGCCCTATGAGCTTGTTTGAGACCATACAAGGTTTTTTTAAGTTTGCACACAAGCGAAGAGTCCTGGATAAAATTGGGTGGATGCTTCATATATATTCCTTCTTGTACATCTCCATGAAGAAAGGCACCTTTGACATCCATCTGGTGTACTATCCACTTGCGAGATGCAACTAGAGAGAGAACAAGGTGAATATAATTCATTTTAGCCATAGGTGTAAAGGTTTCAGAATAGTCATTGCCTTCAACTTGAGAAAAACCTTTGGCAACCAATTAAGCTTTATACTTGTCTATAATACCATTTGCTGCATACTTGTTTCGATATACCCACTTGCACCGAACCAATTTTCTACCTTTTGGAAGGGGGACCGAGTCCCAAGTGCAATTTTTTAACAAGGAATTATACTCATCTTCCATAGTTGTGTCCCATTTTAGAGTACCACGAGCTTCATTAAAATCCTTTGGATCTAAAGCACTGGCCATGAATAGTTGAGCAGTCCTTTGAAGAGATGACCTAGTTCTTCTTTGACCCCAATTAGGAAGTGATGGAATAAATTCATTACATTGTTCTTCAAGAGCACAAACATTAGCTGGTGGAGTCAATTTAAAAGATGAAAAATCATACAAAGATCCAATATATTGAGGGGAATGTTCATCAAATCGAACACTCCTATTGATGATCAACTCATGTGTGTCAGGATCAAGTAATCTACACACTTTAACATCATCAGGGTAGCCAACAAATATGTAAGGCTTACATTGAATGTCCATTGCCTTGCATTTTTCTTTCGGAATGTGGGCCCAAGCATTACACCTAAAGACTCTAAGATGGATTACGAAATGTTTCCATCCAATCCAAGCTTCTTCTAGGATCACCCCTTGGATAACTTTGTGAGGTGTGTGATTTTGAACATAGTTGGCACAATTAATGGCTTCAACCCAAAACTGTGGCATAAAACTTTTAGAATGGATCATGCAACTGGCGATCTCCTTTAAGGTGCGATTTTTTGTTTCAGCGACACCATTTTGTTGTGGAAAATATGGCACACAATGTTGTAGTTGAATTCCTTCAGTGGCACAATACTATTCAAATTTGTGGTTGACATATTCACGACCATTATATGTCCGTAGGCATTTGATATACTTTCCAAATTGTTTTTCAACTAAGGCTTTGAACATAAGAAAATTGTTAAAAACCTCACTTTTGTTCTTCAAAAAATCAATGAATGTAAGCAAATATCGGGCTCCTTGAAAAGACAAGGTAGGAAAAGGGCCTGCAACATCATTGCGAACAAGTTGAAGATAAGGTGATAGTCTTGGCATCAATGGTGCTCTGGTGAAGCTGAGTGCATCTGAAGCACACAAATCTCTTCTGCTCGGCCGCTGCCATGACCATGTTTGGAGATCTTGCAGAACTGGAGGGGGGAGTTATTGAGTGCATAAGAGATCTAGGCGATGCAGGAGCCTTCACAACCTTACTGGTTGGAGAAGAGGAGAGGGCCACTACCATGGACAAATGGAACGTGGGCGCATAAGCCACCACAAGTTAAAAAACCTTTCAGAGCAGCCTTTGACTCCATGGAAAATGATGATCCATTGACCACACCTCTATTTGGAACTGGATCTGCGACTTGTGGTCATAGAGAAAACAGAGATCAAGAACCACTCGACTGTACACTAGATCCCTGAAAGCCGATCTGAATCCAACTGCTGAAGGAAAAAGGAAGCAGTTCTACTATTGGTTCGAAAACTGCACAAAATAGGCTTAACGAATGTAGAGTATAGAGTAGCATACGTCCTCCTTGCTAGTCCTAAACCAGTAGAAGAAAGAAAAAAGACTACAGATCTGCTATTGGATTTGGATGAGCCACTGAGAAGCGCTGATACTAGGAGAAATATTTTTAGTAGATGCCCAAGAAGTTTCGATCTGTTGAACCAGAGTATGTGAGAAGGGACCTGAGGTTGATCTGAATGGATCTGACCATGCTGATCAGTTTTCGACTGCAGAAGTGGAAAAAATATTTTTAGGCTACAAATCTGCTATTGGAATGATTTTGAAGGGATCAAAAACTGCTTCCTCTACAACACTCTAGACTACTGGATCTGGAAGAGCTATTGAGAAGCGTTGCTTCTAGGAGAAATATTTTTAGTAGATGCTCATGAAGTATCGATCTGTTGGACCAGAGATTGTGAGAAGGGACCGGAGGCCGATCTGAACAAAACTGACCTTGTTGATCAGTTTTCAATTGCAGAAGTGGAAAATATATTTTTAGGCTACAGACCTGCTATTGGTTCGATTGTGAAGGTATGTGTATGTTCCTTGTTAGATCTGAGATTAGATAAGCATGCGTCCACCCTTGTTAGATCTGGAACCGGTAGAAGATGGAAAAAGAATGCAGAGATGTTGTTGGATGGAAATCCTCTCTTTGATGTCTTAGCATATACAGGGCTCCATAACCATTTCCTCTGCATCACTCTAGACTCCCAGATTTGGATGAGCCATTGAGAAGCGTTGCTTCTAGGAGAAAACTTTTTAGTAGAAATTTCCCTCGGGCTCTCCCTGGTACCTCCTCCAACTACATGTAGTTTGTTCCAGAAACTGTTATTTGAGCTTTTGGGATTTCAATTTTAGAGAACGATGATCTGGTTTCAGTGCTCCAAACCTGCTACCATAGGATCATTATCCCTGTGTAGATGGCTGAATGAGAAATGCGTTCCTATTTGCCTCACCTTGGTTTTCTAGTTTTCCAGACCAATTGAGAACAAAGAAAATTCCATCGCTCAGTTGACTAGGACTGTCTTTCTTTAGATTCCTCGTAGCCTACACCTTTTCATCCTCATGGCAAAGGACAGGGTCACCAGCCTTTCCAAGCGAGCACTTGTAGGAAAGTTCTACTACCTGAAGATGAATAAAAATCGCCTTGATCGTTGGGTTCAGGACTGCTGGAAACCAATCCTTGGTTACAGTCCAAGAATAAGCCAACTTTCTAATCAATGGCTCATCTTCCACTTCCTCTCTGAAGAAGATCTACAACAGATACTTTTGACCCCCTAGATCCTGGACATAGGTATACTCATGCTAAAGCAGTGGACTCCAAGTTTCCATCCTCTTAAAATCTCCTTCGACAAAAGATGGCTTTGGATGATTATGCCAGATTTTCCATTAGAACTGTGGACACCTCCTATCCTGGAGACGGTTGCTAACACTGCAGGAAAGTTCATCTTTTTTGACAAGCGCTCCCTCAACTGGTCAAATAAAAGGGCAGCTTGGGTCTTAGTCGAATTTGACACTGATCTAGGTCTGCCGGATACCCTTGAAATCAGAGTGGGAGAACATTCTTTCATACAGGTCCTTGATTATTGGAGAGAACCTTTCAGATGCCACCTCTGTTGGCAAGCGAGACACTTAAAAAATAATTTCTCTTCCTCCAAATTCAACCAACCAACTTCTCCCTTGAGACACATTGAACCTTCCCCCTCTCTCCCCCAGGATCATGACTCCTTCCTCTGCAATATGCGAGACCTCTTCCCTACCTTCTTTCACAAACTTTCAGAGGATGAACTCAGACACCTCAAAGATAATGAAGCCTGAGTTGGGGAAATCATTTAAGTTTTCTGGAGTTTGCTTATGGAAAAATTGGAACCCTCCCTTCCCCTTCCCTCACCCTCTCCCACCACCACCACCACCACACCCCTTTGTTCCCCATAGCACATACCAAATGACACTTCCACACCTTCCCTCGATCCTACTCAACACTCAAACACCCCATCCACCCAAACCCCTCCTCAGACAACTCTAATTCCCTCTTCTCCTAGAACTTCCATCAAACAATCCACTCCCACCACTCTTTCAATACTACCACTCTCTCCTATTCCCCTTGAGATTACATTATCTTCCACCCCTCTCCCACCCGATCGATCAAATGTCACTATTAGAAAAAACCGGTCCAGATTCCCTAAAAAAACCCCTGGTTATGTAGAGGGAGGACTCGCTGGCCTCCCTTCATCAGTCATGGCCCCTTCAATTGACCTCTCTACTGACTGTGGTCCTTCCTCTTCTACTTCATCGACATTTAGAGCAACCTTGCCGATCAAACCTGTTACTTAATGATCATCCTTTCTTTAAATCTTCGTGGGTTTGGAAGCCCCACCAAGCGAGCTTCCCTCAAAAGATTATTCACAAAGATCAAACCAGATGTTGTATTTTTACAAGAAACCCTGGTCAGTAGTGACAAGGCAAAATCACTTTTCTTGAAATGTCTCCCACACTGGGCTGTCGCTGCAGTAGATTCCATAGGCCGATTTGGAGGCCTGCTTACAGGCTGGAACCCGGATGTTGCCGATTTCCAAGCGTTTGGCATTTCGGCAAGGATTTTCATTGAAGGTAAGCTTATTTTCTCTTCTACTTCCTTTAAACTCTTAAACTATTATGGCCCCTACAACAATCGAGAGGCCTTTTGGAAAAAAATCATTGACTCTGGAATCCTAGATGAGGAAAACCTCATATTGGGTAGTGATCTAAACTTGATCCTTTCTACTCAAGAAGTGTGGGGTACTTCTGCAAGGACTGACCAAAAAGCTATTTTTTTTTATTCTCTTTTCCATAGAGCGAGGCTCATTGACTTCCAACCTTCGGTCCTTTCTCCCACCTGGAGGAACAACAGAACAAGGGTTAATTGTATTGCCAAAAGACTTGACAGGTTGCTGATAGAATCAAAGTTGATAAACGACCGTCTTCACTTCAGATCCTGGGTTGAGCCTTCTACAATCTCAGATCACCATCCGATTTGTCTCTCAATCGAAGGCCCACAACGAGTTACAACAGCTCCTTTTAAGTTCAATTTCTCGTGGATAGGTGATCAGAGTTTTAATATTTTTGTCAAAAAACTTGGGCAGAAATGTTGGACTGGTCAAACACTTCGGCAATCCTACTGCTCATAGAGAAACTCAAATATCTAAAACAGAAAGTTATATTCTGGCAAGTAAAGAAACAACAGGCTATGAAGGCTGACCTGGTACAGGTGGAGGAACATATAGCAACCCTTTTTCACAATAATCCGTCTCACATCTTCAACGCAGAGGATATAGACCTCCTACATGAACTAACCCAAAAGAAAAATAAAATACTAGCACATGAAGAAGCTACATGACGTCTCCACAACAGGGTGATATGGATTGAAAAGGGAGATAAGAATACAAGTTTTTTCCAAAAATATGCTTCACAGAGGCACAACCACAATACTATTTGGGATCAGACAGATGATGATGGTAACGCAGCCATAACCGACTGGGAGTTACACTTGATGGCTTTCCAACATTACAGAACACAATTCCAAGCTTCTCAGTCATAAAATATAGACGTCCAGTATGAGGTTTTACAAACAATCCCGCACATCTTCACTGAGTCAGAAAACCAGAATCTCGGGAAACCCGTCACTCTCGAGGAACTAAAAGACACTATTGAAAAAATGCCCAAGGAAAAAATCTCTGGTCCAGATGGATGGACCTAGTAATCTTTTAAACATTTTTTTTGAGATTATGGGAATGGATATGCTTAACGCGGTTGAAGAATCTCGCCTTACAGGGAAGATTCCTGGAGCACTAAATGCTACATTCTTCACGCTAATTCCAAAATCTAGTAAACCTATCAACTATAATGATTTTCAACCCATTGCATTTTGCAATTTCATGTACAAAGTCATCTCAAAAACCATAGCTAACCGCTTGAAAGACACTCTGGCAAAGTGCATCTCTTTGGAACAGTTTGGGTTTCTAAAGGATCGACTCATTTTCGATGCAGTGGGTATAACCTAGGAAAGTCTACACTCAGCCAAGGTAAAAAAACTGAACGTAGTCATCCTAAAACTTGATCTGAAAAGAGCTTATGACAGTGTAAGTTGGCAATATCTCTTTTTGTTACTGGACTAGATAGGACTGGGAAGATTAAATAAATCTTGGATTATGGGATGCATAACATCGGTCAATACGACAGTGCTGGTGAATGGAACCCCAACAAATTTTTTTCGCTGCCAACGGGGACTCTGAGAAGGCTGTCCATTGTCACCATTGCTTTTCCTTCTTGTAATTGAGGCACTCAGTAGAATGATCAACAAGGCAGTTGAAATGGGGACTTTCAAAGGACTTAAAGTAGCATCTGGCATCTATATTTCACATTTATTATTTGTGGACGACGTCCTCATCCTAGGTGCTGACAACATTGACTTCTGGAAAACACTCAAAATTCTCCTCACAAAGTTTTCTTTAGCAACAGGTCTCACCATCAACACACATAAATATGGATTTATAGCACGAAATTTAGATCCACTTTTAAAGATCTATCTCATTGATGATTACAAAATTCAGGTAGACTATCTAGACCAAGGGTTAAAGTATCTCGGTGTCTTCCTGAAACCAAAATGTTATAGAATTGGTGATTGGTCGTGGCTCATCAGAAAAATAGAGAAGAAGATAAACAACTGGACTTTTCGTTGGCTGTCCTTGGGAGGCCGACTCACTCTAGCAACTTCAGTCCTGCAAAGTATCCTAGTCTTTTGGCTTAGTCTGGAAAAAGTTCCGAAGTCTGTCTTCCATCGTATTCAACTATTGATTAGCATATTTATTTGGAAAGGAGGGAAAAAAACCTCTGGTTATCACGTAGCTAACTGGCAAAGCTTAGCTAAGCCGAAAGAAGCTGGTGGTTGGGGCATAAAACACTTGGAATGGTTTGCTCTTGCACTGGCAGCCAAAACCTGTTGGAGAGGTCTCTTTGGAAACAATCTTTGGAATAAGGTCATCACTAGGAAATATCTAAAAGGTAATGACCCTACTTCTTGGCTGCATAGGGATATACACCACACAAAGACGTCCTCTATTATATGACATAATTTGATGCTAGCTTTGCCAATGATCAAGCGATGGATGGCTTGGACGGTTGGCATAGGACAACGCATCATCCTTGGGAGAGATCCTTACATTGGATGTGAGGGCAACCTCCAACTATCCAACGTGCTCTTACAACACTTATACAGTCAAGGCATTTAAAGCTTAGCACAAGCCAGAAACAAAGACACAACCGATCCATTACAGAGCTGGCTAAGTGCTAGATCTTTGGGATTAAATATAGAACTCAGCCAAGAATGGGACACTTACACTAAGGAACTAAATCTTAGTGGCATTTGACTCAACAAAGAAAAAGATTTTCTTCATTGGTCATGGAACCGTTCTACAGGAACAATCACGGCTAGTTCAACATATTATTGTATCCTTTACACCTCCAACTGCAATGATGGACAATGGTGGCACAAAACTATTTGGTTGGTGAAGGTAGCGGTCAAAATCATATGCTTCCTGTGGCTATGCTTAGAAGATTGATTACTCACAGGTATCAACTTTAAAAAACGTGGATGAATTGGATTTTCTATCTGCACTTTATGTCTTAAGGCAGAAGAGTCAGTCACACATCTTTTTGTGGACTGCCAGATTACACAAATGATTTGGGGTCAAATACTCACCTCCTTGAGAATTGAATTTGAGTGGAACAAGGCTACCATTGAAGAAAACCTCAAATTTTGGTTCCTCAAATTACCAAACCATAAACACATTCCCCTTCTGCTTATGTGGGAAATTTGGAAATTCAGAAATAGAATTTTGTTTGACAATCTTACCAAGAATGTTCAAGGACTGTATCAGAAAATTCTCACCACATTACAATAACATCTACCTAAAGAGGAGACAGATAAAACAGACATACTACTTAACCCGACCTACTTCAACAATAACCCCATTGGCTTCTTTGATGGGGCAACTTCAACAGACACTTGTGGTATAGGTATTTACTTAAAAATCACTCCTGGACACAACATCCAAGCACATTTTACTGCTGGCACAGGGAACAATATGAAAGCTGAGTTGCTGGGATTATGGGGTCTACTTTATCTTGCCACTCATTTCTCTATCAAGAATTTAATGGTGGCAGGGGACTCTAAGGTTATTATAGACTGGATTAGTGACAAAGCGAAACTAGAGATAATTTACCTTAGCCATTGGAAGGACACGATTAGCAACTTAAAGCAAGGCTTTGAAACCTTAAACTTTATGCACTTTCATAGGCAATTCAACAAAATAGCTGACAGTCTATCCAAGAAAGCGCTAAAAGATGAACCAGGGTGGCTTTATTTTGAAGAGTTTTTTAATGGATCTATAGTTAGAGAAGACAAACTACAAATCTTATAAGGTGACTAAAATCAGAAATATTATAAAGGAAAAAAAGAAAAGGACAAACATTGTACTCTTAGGTTTCAGCTGAACAATCAGGAATATTCTATACTTGGAATTTTCTACACTTGGAAATTCGATTATTGTAATCAGAAGTTTCATTTGATTCTATATGAATAACAATGGAACTGTTTTTTCGTGTGAAAAAAAAACCTTATACGAATATGGAGGGTGGAGTTGCCAAGATGAGCTTTTCTTCAAGAGCCTTCACATTGATCTTCAATAAAACACTCACAAATTTTCCATCTTCAAATTTCTCTGAAAATGGGCTATCCCCAACAATGACCCCAAAATGTTACTGTCACCTCAGTAACCTATCCTTTCCACTTTAGGCCGGCTCTCCTCAGACTTTAGGTGGGTATCCCTAGTAGGATTATTAAGATTAAGCAATGAGACACAAGGTCATGTAGAAAGTGATCTTAGTAAAAGAGAGTTTTGGGGTTTTAGGGTTTTCGAATAAGTAATGGAAGGAGATAGAGATCATTGCCAAGGACAAGAAGAAACCCTCTTAAGAATTAACTTATTTCTTTCAAGGATTAGAGCTTTGAGATTAGAACCAAGAAAAAGAGCAATTTTTAAGAGGGATCTTTTAAGGGGTTCTAAGTTTAAGTTTTTATTTTTAAGTAATTCTATTTTGTTATATTGAGAATAGGATCTTCAAAAAATTAGATGTATTTTCAAATGTTTTAATTTTTATTTAAGTTATAAATTATTTATATATTTGACTTGTAAGTTGTTGGATATATTTTTGGATTATAATAACAATTAATTAATTTATCCCAAACTTAACTTAAATCACTATAACAAAATACCTAATTTCCATGATAAAAAAAATAATAATATATTTTAAAAATAAATAATTACCTATTTCAAAATTTCCATGATTAAAAAAATAATAATACATTTTAAAATAAATAATTACATATTTCTAAATTACCTTGACCTCCCATCATCACCTCTTCCCACCAAAAAAAATATATTTCCCATCATCAAAGATTCCATTACATATTCCCACAAAAAAGTATGTTTGGTTATTAACAAGAATATGAATTAATTTCCTTTCCCAATTTAGAATGTACCGTATCTTCCAAATGTAAAAGGTCTTTAAAAGCATTTAATTTTCACTTTACTTAAGGTAATAAGTAAACTTTAAAAGTTAAGTCCTTGTTATCCTTTATTATTCTAAAATGATTCCAAGCATATATATATTTGAATAAGCACTTTGGAAGATTCGATATTATTTTTGATGATTTAATGATCCATTTTACATATAACACTGAGTTTAAATGTAAATGTCCAAAACATCCACTCTTACTTTAATAAGGTAATCCTTATTAATCCTTGCCTACTGATAGGGATTATAGCTTTCATTTGGTGGTCAACAACTTTTATTTGGTGGTCAATGATAATTTACCGCTTATTATATGGTATATTTTGTTGCATTAGTTGGTTCGTTTTGGAGTTAGGACATGATTTAATGTTTTTTTTTTTCCAATTTAATATCAAATTCCATATTATTCCTCAAAAGAAATTCATTTTCACATTCATAAAATTTTCCCATTCTGATTTTTCATTTTTCATTTTTTATTGGTTCATAGCTATTTGACACGATTATATTTCCCTGGTGTATGCATTTTATTTTTCTCAATGGTCAGATCCAATAAATGATTTAAAAAATACCAAATTTTTAATTGGTTAATCTCTGCCTTACTATGACAACACTACAGTCGAAGTTGCTCTGACAATGCGCTGTAGTCTAAGTTTTGGGAGTCGATGACCTGACCTTATCCTAGCTAGATGACCTGCTCACCGCTTGGCCACCTGCTCATCGCCTGCCACCCAACACCTGTTGCCTCATTGCCATGCACAATGTTAAACACGAGTTTATGTCCTTTGTCACCACAAATGCAAGAGTTTGCATTACCTTACCAAGTTCCTCCACTTGAGCGGCCCAACACCTTCTCATATAACATCTTTGTTTCTTTTCTTTAAAATTCCCCTTGAGACGATGGATGCCCCTTCACCCTGAGACGAACATCGAAACTTTGCATTTCTGCAAAATATCATAAACCTTAAGGTGAGTTCTAATGATATGCATTTATACATTTTATGGCTCTTTTCCTTCCTATGGTGAAAATGCTTGTTAGTTTTTTAATTTAATGGGGAATTTAGACTATATTCTTTGTAATGCTTGTTAGTTTTTTAATTTAATGGAGGTCTAGTTATGTAATGGGGATTAGGTCTAGGCTATAGCTTCAAATAATGGCGGGTTCCTACAGAACAACCATTACAACATATTCTAAGTGCAACTATGTTACTTTAAAATATCAATTGCTCATAACTATTGCCGTTTATTTAATGTATAATATCTCTTGTATGCTTATTTAAACTGACTTTAAAATATCAATCGCTTAGAAATCCTTCCATTTATTTAATGTATAATATCTCTTGTATGCTTATTTACACTGGTTTCTTATAATATTTTCTTTCTTAGAAATCTATGGCTGCCTCTCTACACAAATGTGTGGAATTCAATTCATGACTATAGCTAGAGCCTGCACACTTAACCTTGGCAGAAAAATAAATAAATTCCCTTTCATGTTTCAAACTATGGCATTAATAAACTTCTACTATTAGGTTCTCATGACTGTAGCCCAGAAAGAAAGGGAATAGAGTGAAATCAAGAATTAGCGATAGGTGAAACAAGTTTATCCGGCTATTTCTAGCATATTATTCTTTTATTACAACATACCTTCTAAAGCATAAACATTATATGTAGAGTAATCATATACAATATGAACATTATATGTAGAGTAATCATATACAGAGGCTTTCCCAGGACTCACAAGTCATAATACAATGATGAAGAAACCAATGAAAGTCTTACTCTGTCTTAAAATTTGACTCAGTTCATATCATATTTTGTAAGTTTAGAAGACAAGACGTTACATTGAATCAGATCTGTTATATCTATCCAAATATTAGTAAAAATTCAAATTTTAGTTTTAAAAATGATCCTTATATCGTATATAGGTAAGTAATTAAATTAAAGGGTTCATTATAATGTTTGATCACATTTTAATTTATATGTTTATTAATGGAAGGTAACCTATGTATCTATCATGGTTTCAAGCACTCACCAGCCTGTCATCCATGAAGTGAAGGGCCCCATTCATACAGACCCCCGAATGTTGGATATGAAGAGAAAATCTCAGCCATTGAGAGTCCCACGAGAAGAAAGAAAAAAACACCAATGAGCCTTCTATACACCATAATTGCCAGACCTCAGAAGGTCAGCCCCATAGTATACATAGTTGTTACGCTAGTGAAAATAGATATAATGGAAAATGAAAACGCAAAGTTTCACAGTACTCTGTACACAACAATCTAAACACATTCATCAATTTCGAAATGTATAGGCAATTTAATAAAGAACCGAACAATGGGTTTTGCATATTAGGGTTTTGAATTAATTATACGAATATCAATGACCACGATTTTATGGACGTGAAGCGTTGCCATGTCTAACATGAATTTCAATTAACACAATGGTGGTTAAGTTGGACGCATAATGAATGACAGGCTCAATCCTCATCGGAGCATTTCAATCCTTTCTCCCGGTTCTCTGCCGCAGAAAGAAATGTAGACTTACGACCAATTTTCCAAGTTTCTTGCTCTCTGGGGTTCAATGCATTGCATGCTTCCTTGTGAACAGTGTATGTATTTATTTCTCATGGATATCTTAATTTTTTTTTCTTCTGTTGGTTATTTTTTTTTGTAAAGGGATAACCTTATCATCCACCATCGCCATTGATCACAATACTCTTATATCATGATTTATAGGTAACAAAATATGGATAATGGTACGACTTGGCGTAGAATTACAACCAAATTTCCATGTTTCCTACTCTCCAAGGTTCAATGCATCACATGCTTCCTTGCGAACAATGTATGCATTTCTTTCTCATGGATATCTTAAATTTTTTTTTTCTTCTATTGGTTAAAAATAATTTTAAAGGGATAACCTTTTCATCCACCATCTCCATGGATCACATTACTCTTATATCATGATTTCCAGGTAACAAAATATGGATAATGGCAGGACTTGGCGTAGACTTACAACCAAATTTCCAAGTTTCCTTCTCTCCGGGGTTCAGTGCATCACATGCTTCCTTGCGGACAATATATGTATTTCTTTCTCATGGATATCTGAATTTTTATTTTTTATTTTTTTTTATTTTTATTTATTTATTTATTTTTATTTTTTGTTGGTTAAAAATAATTTAATTTAAAGGCATAACCTTATCATCCGCCATATCCATGGATCAAAATACTCTTATATCATGATTTCCAGGTAACGAAATATGGATAATGACACGACTTGGCACAAGAGGGTAGTATAATCAACAGAACCTTGACTGTGATCCCCAAATTCTGATGCAAACTATGCAATCCCCACATTATGATGTGAAATATCTAGATAGGATACAATTGAATCCACGAACGATACTATCGAACACACAAGGATTCTTATAAGTAAATTCAGTCTGATTTTTGTGTTCTTGTAATGTCACAATTTTATTAATGATATGTGGTAGAAATTTGCATGCCTGTGAAATTGTAGTCTTATAAATGGTATATGATTGAAATAAGTCTTATAAATGATATATGATTGAAATAAACAATGTTATAAACGAAGCAGGGAATTTAATCTTTACTTTACACTACAACTGAGATGACCTGAGGATATTTTCTGTGCTTCTATTGGCTAGGAGATTTTATTAATGCACATATTGCTGAAGGTGATTGGTTTTTCATTTGGGACAACTTGTTCTGAACATACCTAACTCGGTAATGTCGAGCACTCTCAACATCATTACCTTGCGCTCTCAATATTCGTTCTGTATACCCTGGATGACAATTTGACTTTAAGAACCCTAAAGAAATAATAAATTGACTAGAATTATATTTTAAGAACCCTTAAAGAATTAATAAATGTACTAGTCTTGTATTATAAGATCCGATAAAGAATTAAGAGTTTTGAACAATTGATGACTGTATTCAAATAATGAAAGTCCAATGCAACAAACGAATTGATAAAAATTTGGTGCCCCATGCATTTATTAAAGGGCATTATGAAAATTGAACATAAAATTTCCATGCATTTATCAAAGAGCATTATGAAAATCGGACATAAAATTACATTAGCTTGACATGTGAGTCGATCAGGGTGCTATGTTGCCTTATTCAATTTAACGTTTAAAGTAGTGGGTTAAAAACGATGATACACTGGTAACGACCAAAATTTCCTTGCACTGTGATTATGGACTTACAAATAATTGGTATATGGAATCACAAATAATTGTTCCACAAGTTTTAAGTTTTGTTTCAGCACACGAGCCAGTTTATAAATAGTTTAATTCATTAAATATGATATAGTGTTATTGATCTATCTTCACTTTCTAGAGACATCCGTATTGGTGTGATGTTATCTGTTATCATGTGACAGGGAAAAGAGGTTTGGAATATTTATTATTTCAGGATAAATCTCAGTTAACTGTTAAGTACCATCGAAATGCTTTTTGTCGTGCAAATGGATTGTATGCTTAATACATTGATTGGCATAAGGGCGAACGACTTAATTATCCAAATCAACTCGTTTAAACTTTAACGAGAAAACACAAACGTCCCACTAAGAATATAGAAAAAATAGAATCAACGATAACAAACTGAATGCCAATAATCAAATTGTACATGTACGCATACAAATCAATTAGATGAAAAGGTATCGCATTGGAAGCCAGCTAGCCAGATCAAGTACTTTGAACTGCAACAACAAAAGAGAAGAATCCATCCATCCACGTGGTTGTATGTAGGTCTGACTCTACATGCCAAGTAATTTATAATGTTTAATTTTAATTTATTTAAAAGTTAAGAGTTAAAATTAATATATGTTTCATTTTTTTGCTATAATAATACTCATAGTAAAATTATACATATAAAAAGTTTTTTTCACAATATTAGAAATATAAATACAAGCTGAGATGTGTTATCCATATAAATATTTATAAATATAAATAATGTTTTATAGTAATAATGTAATGTATTTGATGCATTGTGCATATAAATAATGTTTTTCACAATATTATAAATATAAATACAAGTTGAGAATGAGTTAGACACTAATCTTAATATTAAAGTATTAAAATTTAAAGAAAAAATATCACTCTTGTTATACATTTCAATTATTGTTAATAGTTATTAGGGTTACAATTATATTGATATTAGAGTTAGAATTATTTTTATTAGAATTAGGGTTATGATTGTATTAAAGTTAAAGTTACTTTATAATAATAAAAATATAATTTAATGATAAGAATGTAATGATAATAATTTAATACTTTTAATTTTAATTTAATTTAATATATTATTTATTATTGTATTAATACTTTATCAATGTATCCACACTATATTAATGTATTTAATGTATTATTAGTTTAATACTGTATTGTTGATGTATTACTTTATTAGTGTAGTAATACTTTAGCAATGTATTAATTAATAAAGTATTAATTTCTTAATAATCTAATAATTTATTAATAATGTACTGATTTATTAATTTATCAATAATTTAGTAATACTTTGGCATTTATGTATTAATTTATCTATTTAAAAGTTAAGAGTTAAAATTAATATATGTTTGGTTTTTTGTGTTATAATAATAGTGTTTGTAAAATTATACATGTAAATAGTGTTTTTCACAATATTATAAATATAAATACAAGATGCAATGAGTTATAAATATCAATATTTATAAATATGAATTGTGTTTTATGGTAATAATATAATGTATTTATTAATGCATTTTATGCATTATGCATGTAAATAACATGTTTTTTCACAATATTATAAATATCAATACGAGCTTAGGATGCCTTAGACACTAATCTTATTATAAATGAATTAAAATTTGAAGGAAAATTATCACTCTTGTTATACATTTCAATTATTATTAATACTTATTAGGGTTAGGGTTAGAGTTATTCCCATTAAAATTAGGGTTATGGTTTTATTAAAGTTTTTTTTTTTTAAGTAAAAGGTAGATCCTGTTATATTAAAGCTTCACAAAAAAGAGTATACATGACACATAATTGCCAGGTGTCCTGCATGTGTAGGAAACCAGGACAACTGGCTGTCCCACTGTAGCATGCACAAAAAATACATAGAGCATAGCACCACCCTGCTCGTAGGAAACCAGGGAGTGTATTCATGTTTAACAGTATTTTAGTAACGAAGATTCTAATGCTATCCAGGCTGTCACCTAGAGGACTACAGACCTGGTAAATTACGACAGCAGACATAGAGAAAAACATGCAGACAATAAGATCTGTTAACCGACGCTCCCACTAGCATCCTTCGCTTCTTCCTCGCTGACTGGAATTGCAAACGGCTGTGCACAGGTTGGGCATTGGCGTTTGGGAGTGACGTTGGAGTAGGCTGCATAGAGCATATCCAGGCGCTGGCTTACGCAGACCGCTCGAAAAATCTGATCGTCAACCAGACTTCGGACTTCAAAAATGAGCTGCAACTGCTCCGGGAGCAAGAGAGGTGGCGAGGGCGGCCTTGGCAGCTTGTCGTCTCTTCCCAGTCATCCTGCATCCTCTTCTCCTCCTGTATCCACCTGTGGCTCCTCCTCGATTATGCATGGTGATGCGCAAGGGTCTGAGGAGTCTTTGGCGTAGGGGTTGGAGGAGTCTTTGCCGCGGGGTGTTGTCTCTGAGCTGATGAAGCAAGTGGGGTGGTCCCAATTATCAGGGACTGTAAACATTTTACTTTCTGAGAAATCCGGTGGGAGCTCAATGCTCAGGTCTTCTTCCACAATTGTGCCGAGAGGTGAGCCTGCGGTCATCATCGCCTGTCGTCGTCTCTGCTTGGCTAAGGTCATGGTGCGTTTGAAATCCCGGTGTCGTTTCCTTCTGGAGTCGGTTGCATACCAGCCAGCTCCCCTGCGGGGCCTCCCTCTCAAACTCGGCATGGCTAGAGCGAAGTTCAATGCTAAGTCGTCGAGAGCTCTGTTACAGCTCTGCTGCTCGGGAAGCTGCCAGGGCACAATAGAACTCCTGGGAAGGCTGGTTGGGGGATAAACTACGATTAATGCCATCAAATCCATGAGCTTAATGCTCTGGCTGACCGGACTGAAGTCACTCGTGTAGGGGTTCATCGGAGGACGGAGGCGGGAGGAACTAATGCGCCTCATAACTCGCGAAGTGTGTGGTGAGGGCCGATATAAATGGCTTCCCTCACCTCCTCTCCACGTCCCTCGCTCTCGGCTCGTGTCACCCCATCCAGGGTTGGGAAATCTTTACTGCCCAGTAGCTTACAGCGGTTGTAGAGAGCAGAGAGCTCAGTGCTTTTGGCGTCCCAAGTTATGAGCTCCCTTTCCCTGTGTACGCCCTCATTGGCTAGGTGATCGGCTATTGTGTTTGCCTCCCTTTTAACGTGGGAGAGGATGACACTGACATTATGCCTGAGTAAGTTTTTGAAGTCTTCTAGCAGTCCTGCAAGGCGCTAGCTGGGAGAGATTTTTTGTGGGTGTCCCCCATGTAGGATCTTAGTGATGAGCTGGATGACAATTTGGGAGTCCCCTTCCAGAATGATTTTGTGACTGGTTAGGGAAATAGCTTGTTGGAGTCCTTGTAGCAGGCCTCTCAGTTCCGCAACATAGTTTGTGGTCTCTCCTAAATATCCCGCACTCAAAGTTAGGATTTCCCCGGTGGAGTTCCTGATTACCGCTCCATAGCCTGCCGGTCCAGGGTTGCCTTTTGAAGCTCCATCGAAGTTGATTTTTATGAATCCAGCTAGTGGGGGGGTCCAGAGGGTGGGGGTGGGGAAGTAACTCTTGGGAGGTCAGAATACCCCTGAGTCTTTTAGGTTGAGTTGCCAGCCTTGGAAGATAAGCGTCTCCTCCCGATTGCACTCTTTGTCTCGAGGTTGCCAGTTCTTGCTTTGAATTGTTTCTCTGATGAGCGTGGCAACTCTGCTCCAGGTTGCCTCTGCCGAGGAGTTCTTGGAGTGAAAGATGCATTTGTTCCTCTCCTTCCATATCTGCCAAAGAATAAAGCTTGGGAGTAAAAGCCAGATATGGTTCAGAATGGGGTTGCTGTAAGTGATTGAATCCCAATTTTCAATGGTGTCTCTGATACTGCCTCGGTTTTGGTTGGATCGGCGCATGGTTTGTGCTCCCTAGTCCCAAATTATTTGACTGTAGCTACATCCATTGAAGATATGTTCTTTAGTTTCTTCTTGGGATTGACATAGAACGCACATGGATGGTCCAGTGAATCCTCTCTTCCTGAGATTATCCCTTGTTAGAATTCTGTTGTGGATGATTAGCCAAAGGAAGGTGGATACCTTGGGCCAGAGCTCTTTACTCCATATCTTGCTCCAGATGTTATCCCTTTGTTGATTGTGGTGGTTGCAGTGTATGCCATAGGATTCTTTTACCGAAAAGTTTCCTGAAACTGAGTGCCCCCATCTGAGTATATCGGGCCCCTCTCTCCAGGGGATTTTCCTGCGTCCAGCCTCTTGCTGCCAGGCAGACAAGTTTAGATTAGGGGGTGTGCCTAGCTCGTGGTTGGAGATTTTCCATTGTCTCCAGGTGTGCTCCGCTGCCGCGGGTTTCCAGAGATCACGTACCTTCATCGCGGGGGTCTGATTGAGGGCATAATGGAGGGGTGCAAGTTCTGCTAAATCCTGTAGAGGCTTAAGTTGTTGCCACGAGTCTTGCCAGAACCTTGCACTGTCTCCATTGCGTATTTCCCAAAAGGCGTGTTTCTGTATCATATCTCTGTTTTTCCAAGATGTGTTCCAGATGTTCGAGCCCTGAATTTTGATGTTGTGTCTGATTAGCTAATCCAGCTGCGTGGTAGGAGCATATTTGTTCTTCCAGATTTGAGCCCATAATGCATCTGGTGTTTTCATCCACCTCCACCATATCTTGGCTCCCATTATCTGGTTGAGCTTTCCGGGGTCCTGTAGCCCGAGGCCTCCCCTGCTTTTTGGTGTGCATACCTTCTCCCAGCACACCAGGGCCCATTTCTTCTTGGCCTGCAAACCTTGCCAGAGGAAATTCCGTTGGATGTTTTTGATCGCTTTGATGATGTGCTTGGGAGCAGCTAGCGCCGTGAAAAGGTAGGTGGGTAGGTTTTGGAGGACTGACTTTAATAGGACTAATTTGGCTGCAATGTTTAAAGGCTTGAATGTCCAGTTGGATAGTCTGTTGGAGATGGAGGTAAGGAGGCTGTCCCAGGAGATGGTCTTAGCAGGCGCTCCAGTGAGGGGAATACCCAGGTAATTGGATGGAAGGGATCTCCTGGGGATTCCTAGGATTCTGGAAATGTGCAGTTGGAATGCAGTGGGGGTGTTGAAGAAGAAAAGCTTGGACTTTTCTAGATTCAGAGTCATGCCCGAGGCCTCAGTAAAGTCTGAAAGGATGGAGTTGAGTTTATGGGATTCACGTGCTGTAGGGGTGTTCATTAGAAGGGTGTCATCAACGAATTGGCTATGTGAGGGGGAAGGCCTTATATTGTGCAGGGGTAGACCTATGAGGGTGCCTTCTAGTACTGCTGATTTAATATAGCGGCCCAGGCCCTCCTTCATTAGAAAAAAAAGAAAAGGTGAGAGTGGATCACCTTGTCTAATGCCTCTAGAAGCCGAGAAGGGGTGTGAGGGGACTCCATTAACTAGGATTGAGAAGAACGCCGAAGAGGTGAGGTTCAAAATCCAGTTTACCCAATCATGATCAAAGCCAAAGGATTCTAGGATAGCTCTGAGGTACTGCCAACTGGCTCTGTCAAAATCCTTTGAGAGATCGAGTTTGATTAACATACCTGGGGTTTTTGTTGTCTTAAGAGAGCTGACCACCTCATTTGCCAATATGACGCTGTCCATGATCTGCCTTCCTTCTACGTATCCAGCTTGTTCCTTGGAGATGACAAAAGGCAAAATTGGCTTGAGTCGATTTTCAATTACCTTGGTGATAATCTTGTAGATGACGTTGCATAAGGCAATGGGTCTAAACTGTTTGGGGTTCGTGACTCTTTCCTCCTTTGGGATGAGGGTGAGGAATGTGGCATTGAAGGCTTTGAGCACTTGTCCCGACGATCTGGATTCTTCAACAACCTCCCATACATCCTGGCCTATTATATCCCAATAGTGGTGAAAGAAATCTGTAGTGAAACCATTGGGGCCTGGGGATTTTCCTGGGGGCATGTCTTTTACGACTTTGTCCACCTCTTCCTTGGAGATTGGTCGTTTGAGAGCTGCATTTTGCTCTGGTGTGATTAGCTTGGGGATGTGGCTGGTAACTCGGGAGATTGCGTCACCCCTGTCCACATTATTTTCCGTGAGGAGGGTGTGGTAGTATCTGTGGAGCTCCTCTTCAATGCGGCCATGGTCCCTTATTAGTTGGCCCTCCTCATCCTCCAGTTGTGTTATTTTGTTGATGTGTCTACGGTGTATCATGGTTCTGTGGAAGAATTTGGTGTTCTTTTCCCCTTCCTTGAGCCACTGAACTCTAGATTTCTGTCCCCAGAGGATTTCCTCTTGCCTCCTTCGTTGCTCCAGTTTCATCTGTAACTGCTCCTCTTCCTGCATGAGTTCAGTAGTGCGGGCCCCTGATATACATATCTTTTGTATTTCGGCTAGACTGAGTTCTGCATCTTTGATGGCTTGGAGGATATTGCCAAAGGTTTTCTTGTTCCAGTATTTGAGCTTTTGCTTGAAATTTTTAAGCCTTTGTTGGAATCTGTACATCTTGGTGCCCTCTTCAGTCTTAGATTGATTCCACCAGATTTGTGCTAGTTGATGGAAGTTTGGGTGTGTGAGCTAGAATTTTTCAAATCTGAAGGGTTTGAATTTTGGTGTTGCTTCTATGGCTATTTGGAGGGCTATCGGCCAGTGGTCACAGCCCGTTTTGGGAAGGATCAAGCTTTCTATGCAGAGATCTCTCTCAATCAAATGTTCTGTTCCAAGAAAGCGATCGAGTCTGCAGGCTATATGTTGGCTGCCAGATCTGCGATTAGACCAGGTGAAAGTGCCATTGTNNNGTGTTCACCAGTTCTTTGACTTGGGCTAGCTTTTCCAAAAATTTGTGCTTTTCCTGTTGTCCTTGTGGGCCGTAGATGTTGGTGATGGTCCCCTCCTGATTCGAGCCTATTATTTCAAAATGTGCTGACAGGGTGCCTGCTGTGGAAAAGGGTCCACTGAGGATTGTGTGGATGGGGTTCCACAATATTGCTAGACCACCCGCTGCTCCCACGGAGTCCGTATAAAAATATTGGCATCCTTTCCATATTCGTTGCAATATGCTCTCAACTTCCAATCCAGCGCATTTAGTCTACTGCAACATTAGAATGTCTGGGGTTTCCTCTTTGATGCAGTCTCTGAGGATCCTTTGCTTGGATCTTCCGTTAAGCCCTCTAATGTTCCAGGTGATGACCTTCATCATTAAGAG
>CBVK0101805525.1:0-16302 GCA_900067695.1 Picea abies | reverse complement strand
TAAAACAATATCAATAAGAAAACATATTTTTGATATGGACCATAAATAAAATATTTTTATGTCCACCTATATATATATATATATATATAAAGTAAAATAATTCTTATGGTTAAAACATTTGAATTGTTGGTTGAGTATAAGGGAGATGTGCAATTCCTTCCATGCTCAACATGGAGTTCAGAAGTGGCATATATATATATATATATAAAGAACTTCATAGATCCATCTTAACTCCAGATCTATCATGGATGGAGAGACATCAAATCCTTTGAGATGAAAACATTTCTTCAAAATTTATACTTTAAAAAATTACATCTTAATAAATTTGATGTCGCTTAGTACATGATAAATCGATAGTTAAAATAGATATGTACTAATTTTTAAAACAAACAAAAATAAAATAAAATAACATGTCTCTATAAAAACACATTTTTGATCACTGATTATCTCTTCTCAATTACATAATGTATGCCATAACACATATCTTCCCTATTATTATTTACAACAATACAATATGCATTACAATCTTAATAATGCCATCTAATTATAATCTTATCACATCATGTGCTTTAGACCATTCGTCTCCATAACTTATATTAAAGAAAATAAATGGATCTCTCTTTGGATCGTAATTATGGAAATCATACGTTAGGTTTCTTATGACTTTCACAAACTTGTTTTGTTGGTATATTAAAATTTTTATCTAACCTACTCAAATACACATGCCTAATTAATTATTTATATTATTTGTTCATATATATGACATTATATTATTTGTTTATATCTATGACAATGTAATATAACATTCATCTTTGCATTATTTTATTGTTGATGGAAGAATAAGAATAAACATTCTTCTTAGTTTATAACAAGTTTAATTTTATAATTTAATATAATATATTTTAATATATTTTCTTTTTATAGGTATAATTAGAGAAAGACTTCCTATTTCATTTTCAAATATAAATAAAATAAAAATAAAAAAGTATTTCATTTTCAAACAAAAGTAAAAAAAATATAGTTTCGAGTATCCTAAGTATATACAAAATAACATGAAAAAACCAATATAAATGAATAACCATCCACCAAAACATAAATACCTATCAATTGTAGCTATGATTTTATTAGGAATCGTTTCATGTAAATGGTTTATTGAACTCCTCATAAATGTATAAATAACTCAATTAGTGATTCTAAGATTTAATCAAAGAAATAGATGCACCTACTCTCTACTGAAACATATCCCTACGATCTTACCATGTATTGACACAAAAAATAACTTATACAGAGGTTCATAAGCCATGGAAAATCACCTATATTCCACAAGTAACATATCGCCCACTTGACACCTAACTGTCAACAAATACTTATGTAGGTACACAACCTTTCCTTCCATTAAATGAAACTAAAGAAAGAACACCATCATTAGGAATTAGAACTCCAAGATAGTCTAACATATATGATTCGGCTTTAGGTGAAACATGCATAACATACATGAATCGTCTTTAGGTGACACATGCATAACATAAGGGATTCCACTTTTTTGAATAACTCAACTAACTAGTCACAAAATTGACCTCTTATGCACAAATTCAATATTGAATTTAAAACCATGAATTTAGTGCAGCACAACTAAATTAGGGCTATATATGCCTACATAGATCCTATATCCATATTCCCATATTAGCTCATTTCGTCACAAACCACAATGTGAAATATGAAGCAATTAATATGTTACAATAGATGCTCACTATAATGACTCCACTCAACTATTATATGTGGAGGTGTGTCAATTGACCACATGCCAATGAAAATTATGCACCCATTCATGAATATGAATATCTAATGATATATCTTAGTTAATTTGAAGCACCTCCTCATAGACAACACACCAATTGAGTTATTAATCTCAACTTAAACACACCAATCCATCTAATACTCACTCGAGACAAACCTGGTAAGCCATCAACTTAAATACACTAACAAATTTTCATACAACCGGTATCACAACCAATGAATCACCCAATGTTTCCAT
This sequence comes from Picea abies, assembly GCA_900067695.1. NCBI lineage: Eukaryota > Viridiplantae > Streptophyta > Pinopsida > Pinales > Pinaceae > Picea > Picea abies. Next base: position 14,267 of record CBVK0101805525.1, on the reverse strand, counting down.
TCACCGTGAAACATTGAATAATGGATCTTTTCATCATGCCCCATTTACCAATCCCAGACAAACATAGAAAACAAATAGAACCAATATTTGTGTCCTTTATGATTCAAACATAATATTAGTTTCCAAAAAAACAACATAGATGTTTTTGTTGCTTCTATGATTATATTGTCAACACCATGTCCTCCACAACACATTCACCCAATCACTATTCTAATACATCCATTTCTGACACATGCAGAATTTCATCAACAACATTAATAGAGACCTTTCTAATGAATCTTCCCTTGATCAATATGGACATCAATATATATATGGTGTTTATGAACCACAGTGCTAACTAGGTTTAGACATTATTCTTTCCATGACATGTGGGGCATACACCCATAGTTATCTCAATGAGAGTGGCAACTAGTTTTTTAATTTAAATCCAAAAACATTATGGTAGTTACTATTTAGTAAAATCCAAATCAAAGTATTACAGATAAGATTTTGGTCATTTCCTTGTTATTGTATTGTATGTAGATGATATGTTCTTTTTGGTAATAGTAATGATGTGATTAGTGATTTGAAATTTAATATTTCACAAAAATTTACATGAAGAGTTCGGGGGATACAAAGTATATGTTAGGAATGAAGATCATAAGAGATAGAGTGAACCGAAAGCTTTGGTTGGGCCAAAGTAAGTATGCAAACTCTATATTGTAGTGTTTTTGCATCATAGATTGCAATGCATTGAGTGTTCCTATTTTTTTGGCAACTAATAATTCAATTGAGTAGTTTCCTAAAACAACCACATAGATGGAGGATATGTATCATGTTGCTTATTCTAGTGTAATTGATAGTTGATGTATGCTATGGTATATACCATACTAGACAATGTCTAAGTAGTGGGTTTCTTGAGTCGATACATGGCTAATACTGGACACTAGCATTGAGCTATAGTGAAGAGAGGATTTAGGAACTTGAGGGGTACTATAGAGTATTCTATTTTTTATCACAATGTTATCCCAAGGGATCAATACTCAATGGAAATACAAGGTTATGTGGATTCTAGTTAGGGCAAGGGATATAAATAAGAGGATATGTAAAGAGAATATGTGTTTCAACTCTTTGTTGAAGAAGTGAGTTAGATGAGAAAGTGATATGCTATGATTTATTTTCCCAATACACTGGCATATATTTATCACTATAAAGAAGTTATTTGGCATCTATTAAATGTGATAATGAGAGTTCCATTTCCCTCGAAAAAAACCCCACCTTTCATGCAAAGAAAAAGGATATCGATATCCAATACAATTTTGTTTGTGATATGGTAGAGGATAGAAATGTGATACTGGATAAAGTGGTGTTGGAAAAGAACCCCACCATTAATGCAAAGACAAAGGATATAAATATCTAATACCATTTTATTTGTGACATGGTAGAGGGTATAAAGGTGATACTAGATAAAGTGGTGTTGTGAGCCTATGGCTCTCACGACTCTATGTGGTTACTTCAGAGTTTGATGCATTGTCCCTTTTTCTTTTGCAAGGTATATGACAAGTGGGAGAATGTTATGATATATGTCTCATACTACTTTTCATAAGTGAAACTCACAATTAGTTTTTAGTAAAAGGGAATATGATAGTTATTTTTTAGTAAATGTGAAAAAATACTTAGGTAGTTATCTCATGCATGGAATAACTATTTTAATAAAATCCAATGGTTTAATGCATGAGGAATTAACAACCATAAATGATTTATGATTTCACTCCTAAGGAATTGGCAACCATAAATAGTTTATGATTTTGTTATACCTATTAATTGCAGAATAGTACATTGAACTTGCCTTAATGAGTAGTTTTTTTTTCTCCAAAATTTTTCCTTAATAAATATGAAATAGCTAAATATTTATAAGTATTTGTTTGTACAACTGTTTATTTAAATTTTCCACACACTCTTCTATGCTTAAAGTAAAGTAGAAACTTATTCCACGTCGCAACTTTCTCACTCATTTCCAAGTGGATAGATTCTTAGAATCACAGAGTAACTAGATAACCCCCACATCACCGCAACAACACAAACTACAAATGGTTTCAGTGACACATACTTTTATAAACAAATTCTATTTGGATTCTTATTGACACTAGAGGAGGCTAATCCTCAATTATTTGTTGTGGTTTCTTTCACATATACACAAGTGTGGACCTTTCCCCAAGCACTAGGAGGTTTCCAATTCTTTCAATAAGTGGTATCTTTGTAATAACCACAGAACGCATTAGGGTCAACATTGAACCAAACATGAAGCAACAGAGTTAAGCTTCCTTGTAATCACTATGACTGCAACAAAAAATTGATCTTCCACTCTTACAGACACCATATTCTATGTTACAATCAGAATACTAGTTGAAAATTAACATTGAATCTAATCATCTACCATTAATTTTCATATTCTAACAAAGAAATTGCTACAATATGTTTGTAACATGGAACACGTCCACACAACACTAACAACACTAGCATAGATCCATCTTAAACTTGGATTTATCAAGCACCTACTAGAATCAAAATTCTAATAAATACGAGTTTAAGATGAATGTAAGTTGTTTTAATAGTTTAAATACATATAGTTATTTATTTTCTGTTTAATTTTTTATTTTTATTTTAATGTAAAGTAACATAAAATTACATAATGTCACAACAACTCCCCCTGATACTGGGTTGTAAAGCACTTACGCATTAAAAAATTTAATCCCTTTAGGTGCTTGATAAATCCATATTGAATATGAATCTAGATTGTTTTAGATGTTGCCACATATATAATTATTTGTTTTTTATTTGATTTTTTGTTGCAATGTAACGTAACGTCACAACATGTCATCTAGTAGTCATCTCCTCCCTACTAGATTGTAGAGCACCTTAATCGATGCAATAGACTTTTACGCATCACAACCTTCGACCTTTATATTGTTTGGCAGTGAGGGAAATTTTCTCTTGGGATAAATATTTACACAACCTTTATGCACCACCTCTTTATTTTCCACTTCAAAAGGCTCTACTAGGCCGTGGCTCGACCTATTCCATGGTTTCTACACCCATCACCTATTTTGAAAAGCTCCTTCACTATAATTTAAATCACTTGTTTGAAGGAATCCATGGTAGTTGTGGCGCCTTCACAGACCTCACACAACATTGTATCGCAAACCAAATACATAGTCAGGCGCATGATTTTTGTTAATCCACTTTAGCATGACAAGGTTAGGCCACACCAAAGAAATATTCTTAACCATTAGGCCCACTCAGGTTGTATGTGGATGTTAAAATATTTTTTTTATATAAAGACGATATTAAAATAGGTAGACATAGAAATATTTTATTTATGATCCATATTGAATTTTTTTTTCTTATTAATATTGTTTTAAATGCTACATGCCAACTCCAACATTGAAGGGATTATGCATCTTTCTTATTATGGGAAGTAGAATTATTTTACTTTCAATTACACTATCTCTTTTTCTATCTCTATATATAGAGTTCATATAGCATTATTTTAATATGAACATTGAAATACTTTTTTTTATTATTAATATTTTCTTAAAATTTCACATAAAATTGTTGAGCAATAAAAGAATTACACATCTCCTACATATTAAACTTTATAAAACTCCTTTCAACACAATTATAATATATTGATATATAAGAAAGTTAAATGTAAAAAAATATTAATTATATATAAAAGTTAAATATAAAAAATATCATTATAATATATTAATATATAAATGTAAAAGGTACTTGATTTCACTACATGCAACCAAAAAAATAAATTAAAAATAAAATAATTCGCACAAAAGCTTTTAAATATTAAAAAATTTAAAATTAATATAAGTTTACTTAATTCATTATTATTTTATATTTTTGTGGATAAACATGTCTTCCATGACTTAACTTGCATCCAATACAGTAAAGGTAAAGAAAAACCGCCCAAACCGCCCGACCCATTAGAGCAGAGCTCAATACATTACTGATATGCGTATTACACATGGTACAGATTTAATAGATTATTTCAAATTTCTCAACTTTTCTCCATAAAATTTTACCTTTTGTATTTTCCTTGCATTAAGAAAGTCTAAATTTTCAAGTGCCCTTCTCCAATTCCATATTAAAAGCTAGAAGATCCCCTCCAAGCGTTACAGAACCCAACAAAAGCATCAACAGCATTTTCCTTGCATTAATCCAAGCGTTACAGAACCCAACAAAAGCATCAACAGCATTTTCCTTGCATTAAGAAAGTCTAAATTTTCAAGAGCCCTTCTCCAATTCCATATTAAAAGCTAGAAGAGCCCCTCCAAGCGTTACAGAACCCAACAAAAGCATCAACAGCATTGCCTGACATCCAAACAGTACCCATGTTGACAGGAAATCCCCAGTCCAACGTCTTCAATAACACAGAAAACTACACATAAGTTAAACTGTATGCTCTTCTTCTGATTCCACTCCTGCAAGTAAAGTAATATTCATAAGAGAGACAACTTGCTTGTTTTATGATTTCGAATATGAGTTCGGTATTCGACATCAACTGAATTCAACAGTTTTATTTCAGTAACTGTCTACATACTTCTCACATTTGATATATGATAATGTTGAAACTTGTAAGTAGCGGAACAATATATAACCATTGCCAAAGTGTCAGAGTTGCCCTGCTCAAAAAATTGCAAAGGGAGAATTTAGTGTGTCTGCACGGATCTGCATATCATAAAACGAAGACTTTCAGCCGATCACCTTTCTATCTTCTACCACAATCTGAACAGGACCTGCTATCATCACTCTTTGATCCAAATAAATATACATACTAAATGGAAAACTATGGGCTACAGCATATACGCAAATTAAGTCTCCACTGCAAAAAATATTTAACAAACTGATAAAAAGGATGATAAAAAGATTACCTCCCTCAGAATCGTCCAGAGAGTTTGATCCGGATTCGGCAGGTCCCAAGGAGACTCCGCCCCACCTGCGATCAGAACGAATCCTGAAATCGCATATATATAGGTCTTATCAGAGCTGCGCGAATAGGTCCCGCGGGTATCCCATAGGTATCCGTTGGGCATATTCCGAATTGGGTTGAAAGTTATTACGCACAAATTGCAACAGTAAATCTAGGCAAATTCGTATTGTAATAAGAACAGATGTATCTGCATCTACTACCCCGCGACAATATGATTCACGGCAAACACAGGAAAGCGGTCGATTTGACCATACAATATACTTTACAATTTGAGTTTAAAAATTAAGTGATCCGAAAAATATACCCAATACCTTACCGCATTAAAGAGGAGAGGAGCAACACATCCGCATCTTAACGTGTCTCAGACCTAGAATATTCGCATCATAAAAGCATATAGGGCCGTCAATATGTCGTGGTTTATCCCGACCCTCGCTATATACTTTCAACGCGATCGCATTTCGCCGACCTGTAGGGCCCTATCTCTGCCGCGTCTCCGCCCAGTGGGTTCATGCCTGGCAGGTTCCCGACTCACGCGTTTTTCATCCGTTCATGCCTGGATGATCCTTCTAACCTCGGAAAATGGGCATTCAAATTGTCTATTTTTTCGAAAAAATTTTGGTAAGTATTTCCAGAAATGTGTACATCCGTTCATGCCTGGATGATCCTTCTAACCTCGGAAAATGGGCATTCAAATTGTCTATTTTTTCGAAAAAATTTTGGTAAGTATTTCCAGAAATGTGTAAGCAATTTTAATTTATTCAGATCGTTTAAATTGCGAATTGTGTCAGAAAATTACGATGTTTCCGAATTTGTGAACAATGGTAATACAATTTGGAAAGTATAGTACCATTTAATTTTTTCACTAATCGAATTTTAAGATATGGTAAATTCCAACAAATATGATGCAAATAAAACGATTTGAGTGCCGAGTTGCAGGCTCGCTCTCCTCGGGTGGTTGTCGTTTTCCTGCGGCAACTCCCGCTTTCCTGCTACATGCAGTACACCGCTCGGACCCGCATTCCGAATCGTAGTGCTGAGGCAACTCCAGAACAGAGATTCCAGAGCAAGCTGTCATATCTCTCGTGCCGTGACTACGACTCGCTTCCATTTCTCACCAACCGACACAGAGACATCGACAACACCTACGGCATCGAAGTGGGAGGTTGTTTATCCAATTCGCGCAGATTTTGAAAAAGACATACACTAAGAAGACGGAATGGCCATGGCATGTTGATGGTTTACCTCAACATGCCATATAAATTATTGTGTCCACAGTCACTCTACAGTTTAATATAATATATGGGAGAGATGTTAACAAGATCTATTAAAATAATAAAAAACATTAAAAATTATTATAAAAATTAAAAATATATATATACTCCACACTTTAATATAAAGAAGATGTTAAATGTAATTCAACTTATAAAATACAAATAATAATAAATATGTCTATTTCATTATATATATATATATATATATATATATTTGGAATGAATAACAATCATCTTTTAACATTTCTCTAAGTTTGTATTTTGAGATATTTGATCACTTTCCGTCTTTGATAGATCCAGAGTTAAATGGATCTAGGCTGATCATAATTCAGCATTAAGAAAGTTATAGGTAATAGGTAGTGACAACATAACACTTATCATTAGCTATTAGCTATGAAGTATGACAATTCATTATCTTATGGAAGGAAAATTACACTATCTTACATAGTATGAATTTACACAATAATGATAATAATAATAATAATAACAACAATTTAATTTTAACCAAAGACATCAAATTTGTGTTTGATATTTCCTTGTTTTGATCAGAAAATTCTTTCGGATTTATCATATAGATTTTTTATTTTCGACGTTTCGGATCAAACTAGTGTGATCCATCATCAAAAAAATTATAATGAAATATGAAGGAAAAAAGATATAACAAGTGTAAATAAATACTTAAAAAGTTGTTTATGAAGAACCAATATATAAAATAAGGAAAAATTATATTTGTTTGTTTATTAATTATATTTGTTTGTTTATTAATTATTTATTTATTAAGAGTCGAAAAGCCCATTAAAGAAAGCCAATTAAAACTTCTAGTCAATTCATCTCTTTAACATAAGGTCAATTAAAACTTCTAGTCAATTCATCTCTTTAACACAAGGTCAATTTGTGTAAAAGGTTTATGAAATACAAGTAGCTTGGCCACCCTATGTCAACACACGCTTTATTTTATTTTAAGAGAACAAGAAGTTTAGGTAGGTCCTATTAAAGTTTGGAGTATTGAAAGGGAATTATAACTTTTAGCAAGGTGTCAAATGAGGTAAGAGAGAAAAAAATTATATTGATATCAAATCCATTTTTTTTACTGTGATATTTTTTATTTATAAGTTGTCATATTTTTTATTTATAATCTTTTAAGGTAAAGGGGAAAGTATGTGATAAAGAAATTTATCTTAATTCTAGATTTATCATATATTTATGGGTATTTACAACAATCTATTAACTTGGATGATTCCATGTATTTTCATAATGAATTTGAATATGTTATAAAAAGATGAAATATAGGAAATCTAATAAGCTTTATGAATACATAATTTTTATTTATAAAATTTGTATATGACTATGTAAAATTTGAGTTTTTCTAATAATGGTATGTTATTTTTCATGCAAAATATAATGCATATGTTTCTTTTAGTGGAGGTGTTGAGTACCTAAATGATGGAATTTCCTTAAACAAAATTTCAGAACTGTAGAGAACACATTATTCATGTGAAAGATTGTTTTTTAAAAATTCATAATGTTATATATATATATATATATATATATATATAAATTATTTATTTATTTTTAGATTGTATATTTCGGTCTATACTAGTGTAGCTTACAACTCATTTTAAAAGTGTTTAAGGTGATACAAATTTATCACATGAATAAAATATGTATGTACATTAAGATTTTGAATATGCATAGTTGACTCTATATGTGTGTATAGTTTTGTGGACAATGGATTTGTGTACCTTATATATAAATAACATGATAAATAGAGATATTGAAAGGTATTTAGAAAATGGTGGTTTTGATGTATTTTTATCCCAAACCACTAGGTTTATCATTTTGAACCTAAATATGAGGCATGCAAATTAGCAAACATGTATGCTAAAGTTATCACACTTGCCCAATAAAAAAAAAAAAAAAAAAAAAAAAAGAATGTATATACATTCTAGTGTGTGTGTCCATTCTTACAATGTGCACACACTTTTTTGACTAAGCATTCACAAGGTAGGTCTAACAAGAATATGTTATTTAAAGGAAGATTGTAGTCATGTACAACCATCAACAACATGTTGATTGACGAAAAATGACCTTTCAAGGATATCCTTGGCCTCCTTGTGGGGATAGTCAACATTATGGTTTTTTGAACATTGAGTATGAGTCTACGAAACTTGGACATGGTCTTGGGAACAAATCCAATACCTAGGCCCTAATGGAATATTATAGGAATCTAGGGCCAAGAACGACACTCTGAATGATAACAAATGACCTGTCGAGGGCATCCTTTACCTTTACCTAGGTATATAGGTACTAATAACTTAGTTTTGAGCATTGGGTATGGGTTTTGGGGCTCTAGACATGGCCACAGGAGGAAACATGAACATTAGGCCCTAAAGGAAGGTTATATCCATATAGGGCCAAGACAGATGCCTCAAACAACCACATGTGACCTCCTGAGGATAGTATTGACATATTGTTGTGGATGTCGATGCCAGTAGGTGGTTTTGCGTAGAAGGTATGTGTCCTAGGACCCTAGAAACTATCTAGGGAAGGAGTCTATTATTAGGGTCCTACCCTAACCCCCTTAGATACTTTATTAATGTATGAGACCACCTTCTTTGAATAAGGCCCATTAAATAGTTAGTTAACAATCACTCATTGTAAAAGGGGTCTTTTTTATTAATAAGACCTAAATTAGTTGGTTGACCCTCATTATAAGGGGCCAACATGTTGTTAAGATTCTCTATGCATAGATATATGATGAGTAGAAGGTTATGCAATATTTTGTAAAGAATTTTTATTTTATTTGGTGAATTTCACTTGGATGTTTCCCCCTTGACGAGGCAAGTGAACATATCTCTTTATTTTTTATTATTAAAGAGATCTTTCTTCGGGGTTATCTCTCTTTTCTTTTCTATTTTTGGGTTTATCTCTCTTTTATCATGTGTTCTTGGGTTCCCCACTATATTTTATGTGATTGCTCTGAATTCTTTGAGTTATATACACTACAAGTGGTATCAAAGATCTTTATTTGGCATGAAGTGGGAGAATTTTTGGGCACAAAGTGGGATTTTATTTTACAATTTTTTTAGGGAAAAAAGAGGATGACAACAATAGGTCAATTTATAAAAATTCATGTGCGGAACTTGGAGAATCCATCCCAATAACTAAATTAATCTAAAATAAATAACCAATTTAAAAAATATATATATTCGAGAATTGAGTATATCATTGATTTAAAATCAATGTTTTTTAGGGTTTTTTTTCTAGAAAGATAATGAATTTCAGAAATTGGAAATATTTAAATAGAGTGCACAAATTTCAGTTAAACTAGTGCTAGTACATCTAGAGAAGTTGTGGCATTTCATAATTGGGGTCATAATAGACAATCCAAGAAGTATATCATAAGTTATGATCATTTTACATTTTCGATCTCAAACCCTACCGTACACAAGTTATTTTCTAGTGATTTTAAGAGGTTTTTCTTGGCTTAGCAAGCTTATAATTTTTTAATTTTTTTTAGACATGTTCGAGTGTATTTAATTAACACAATGATATGTAATTTAGTGGGTAAAAATACGGTAGGGGAAGAATAGATGAGGAAAATACAAGTGGAATCAGATTGTGGGAAACTCTTGTAACCCATATCGGTACCCCTTCAAGTAGTATTGCATAAAATAGTACCTGTGTATGGAATCTCACTTCCACATACCCTTAGGTATATAGGAAGTCCCCTAGGTGTACCTAATATTATCTTTAGATAATCTAATGAGCCATGTTTCTGTCATAATACATTAAGAATAACACTCAAGGAGACCACTCTCTAGTATCTAGGTAGTCCAGTAGTACGAATAAGGGCATAGTTGAGCCTCCTTAGTTAGTGCTATGATATATTGGGTCAAGTACTACTATTTGACCCCACACGTATATGAGGAATATATACCACCTAACACTTCCTTGTCCTCGGGACCTAGTAATTTTTTCCAGTGAGGTCATCGATGAAGGATAATACATATAAACCACCTCATACTTTCCCAGACAACATGACCACCCACTAAAATATATGCAGGTTGGAACTTGTGGAAGATAAAATTAAGAAGCTTCAAGAGAAGATAAATGGTTTCAATGATAAGTTTGATAAGAAGTTAGATGATAAGTTCTAATAGAAAAAATCAGGAGAACCAACATAACCTAGCCAACTTCAAAAATATGTTGACTAAGAATTTGATAAGTATTCTAGCTTGGGGCATACCAGAAGAAAACCACTATACTTCCCAATGCATTATGCCACATAAGAAACAAAATTCTAACTCGGGAATATTTACCCACCCACAACCCTCTTTCGGTTTTCACATTAATAGAGCGATGGATAATAACATTTGGAAACATTCTCCTAAGGTGGAATTGAACATGTTTGATGGTTCTGACCCGTCTACATGGGTCACCTAGATGGAACATTACTTCATCCTCCAGGGAATTATAGATGACATGATGAAACTTAGGGTAGTACTCCTATATCTATATATAGAACGATGGAAATGGTGGTAATGGCATAAAAAATCCTATACATGTTACATCGCTTGGAGTTGGTGTGTTAAATATATCCATGCACATTTCGAGAGAGATATTTATTATCTGGGGAGGATTATAAAGTTACGCCAAAAAGGATCAATTATAGAATCTATTCCATCCTTTGAATAATTTGTCATCCATACAACAATTATAGAATCTATTCCATCCTTTGAATAATTTGTCATCCATACAAAGATATTAAGAAATTATTTCTATAAAAAATGTTTCATTAGTGATTTCAAGGAGGATATTTGAGCACAAGTTAGAGTGAATTTTCCTACCACATTGTTGGATGTGACTTAGAGGTCCCTAGAAGTAGAGATGGCGATTAATGTGCAAAAATAAAACCAACCTTCATTTTCCATAGTCATCCTCCCTAGGCTACTTCCCCAACCACAACTCCTACTCATCCCTTAAAAGTAAAAAGGTTGTGTCCAGTGGAAATGGAAAATTTCCAAATATGGGGAATTTTCTATAATTGTGATGAAAAATATGCTCTAGGTCATTGGTGTAAATAACCTAAATTGGTCAAAACTGACATGACCACTCAGAAACTAACCAAAGGAATAAGTGTCAAAGATACACCAAAATTATAGGTTGAAGACAAAAACACTCTGATGTAGACCCCACCCTCTCCCAGGGTCTGGGCCACCTCCTGATCTAGGATCATTCTAGTCAGAAGCCAAAATTAGCTCATGGGCTCCCTTCAAGCCCAAAATTTTAATGCACAGGTCCTTAAAACTTCTTCTTGAATGAAATTTTTCTTTTTCGGGAGTCCTCAAGCACTAGGAAATCCTCCCTAGAGAGTGAGGTCCAAAACTGTGGGCCAAACCTTCAATCCCCAAAAGTTTCGGGACTTCAGGACCATTCTATCCTCTTATCTCCCAACACAAATTTTGTGAACTGATGAACACTAAGCAGCTAGATCAACGGTCCACAATGAGCATCAAGATCGATGACTCATATTATGTTTTTTGGGATTCGTATATTTCTTCACAATGCCTTTTCCACAAATCTCCTGGATCGCCGAAAAGGCAATTATGTTGAGTCTCAGATTGATAGTCCTCAGGAACCGATGGATGGATGGTCCTTATCTATTCCCTTCAGGCTTCAACGATTTTATTTGGTCATCAAATGAAACAACTTCTTGTATTCCTTGATGCTGAAACGCCGAACAATTTCTCCTTCCTCCACATGTCCCCTTCTTGATCAACGACTAGGATGCCTTCGGGACTTCAGGATTCCTCCCTGTCTACATGAAGATGCAAATTCATCGAAGTGCCAAGTCACTAAGTTGTGGGATCTTGTGCCACATGTCCTCTCCAATGGACTACTGGGGTTGACTCTAGCGTTCGGGCCTCCGTGAGCCTTCATAACACTACTCTATTTCCTCGAGAGTGCTAGACCTCTGGACCTTCATAACACTACTCTATTTCCTCGAGAGTGCTAGACCTCTGGACCTATGAATTTTCTACCATGTGTCTTCCCTAGAATTGATGGTCCAGATCAACTCCTCTTCCTTCTATTCTCCCATAGTATTTATCCTTCAGATATTCAATATTCGGACATGTGTCCTCTCCAATGGATGGCCCATATGAACTCTGGGTCTTCGAGACTTCAGGAGTCCTCCACTCCTAACTTCCTCTGAAGTGTTAATCCACTGAAGTACACAATCTCCTGACATGTGTCCTCAGATTTTGGATGACCACGATTCACTCTGGCCTTCGGGACTTCCGGGTTCTCGACTTCTTCGCATGACAAATCCTCTGAATGTGCGAATTCTGAAGGACTTTGCCGATTAAACCTCGTGAAGATCCTCATGATCCAATGACTATCCACTCTCTTACAAACTCTCGAATGGATCTTGAATGTAGATCTTCGATCCTCGATAACTCCTCCTTTAAACTTGATCCATGAATTCTCCAAACGTGAGAATTCTTAATGTATTACAGGATAAACCCTATGCTTCTTCTCCATATCTAAGGGTGACAAAATACCTTGGATCCTCCCGAATAGATCTCATTTGTTTAACTTTTAAAACAATCACATCCTCTCCTCCTTTAGGATTTCAAAGCTATCCTTCCTGAGCTTGACTACATGAGATAAATAGAATCTTTGGCGCCCTCTTGTGTGCTCCTCTGGAACTTTAAATATTTCGAATTAGAAATTTTTTAAGTCCCTCTTGTGGAACTCTTGTGCTCGCTATCTCTTCTAAAATTTCTTCCTTGAGGCATTTCAGACCTGTGGCGCACTCCTTGCAACCTTTGAACTTATGATAAGCTTTGGACTTAGATAGTTTTTAAAATCTCTCCCTTACACACTCCTTGCGTTCGTCTCCTCTGAGAATTATTTAACACTTAAACAAAGTGTTTTCCCAATGCACTCATTTCACGGGTCTTCTCTAGTGTTTTCCCTCCTTTGAGAAACTTTGCACTCTCTGCACTTCAACTGAACAAATGTGCACTCCTTGCACTTCCACTGTAAATTCATGTTATCTCTTTGATCTTTTTATTCTATCTTGACTCAAACTACACATTCCTTGCAGTCACTATGCAGTCCTTGCACCAGGAATCTAAAAAGAAAACAAATGAAACTTATAGAAACCTCAAAAGTTTACACACTTAACCATGAAAATCATATCCATGCATGAAATATACATAAACAGATAAAACACAGAGAACATAAAGAAGCATCACATGTACTTAAATAATTTAGATGAACACAACACCATACAATTGGAATCAAACCTCTCTTCTTGTATTCATTTAGTAAAATATGTACATGGACTCATACAACTCTCTCCAACTCTTCATAAGATTCAACAACTCTTCTAGCAACAACTAAAATAACATTCAAAAGAAACTACAATAACATTCAAAAGCCTCATTTGGTCTTACAACACATATATTTTTGCATAGAGAGGCTTCTTGAGCCTTCCCTATAGACTACCTTAGATCTATCCTATCATAGTTAATACATTCATCTACTAAGTACTATTACATTGAATGGAAATTACATTTAGATATGAGTCGATACTCAGTATTTGTACAGCCTTATATGTTAATTAGAACGATTACAATCTTCGACGGCCTTATGTGATGGCTCAAGCCTAAAAACATTTAAAATCTTTAAATTACAATCCTTTCAAAATGGAAAAATGTGCCCTCCTTGGAATTCAAAACAATTTTAAATCTATGCGTTGGGTGTTGAGTTGTCCTCCACCTAGCCTCTTTAGTTGTTGAAGGTGATGATCCTGCATCATACTCCTCTAGCCAAAAAATTATGGACTCCTTTCCATGAGCTCCTACAATGTTTTTCCATTCTTTTGAATGTCATATTCATTTACCCAACTAGCATCCTCGGTTGGGTGACCCTTTGTTGATGGGCGAAATCGATCGTCCGTCAACTGAGAGAGTGGAACCGGTCCGGGGTTGTCTAAATAA
>CBVK0101805523.1:0-10838 GCA_900067695.1 Picea abies | reverse complement strand
TCTTCTTCAATTTTACTGAAGACTAGGATATCATCCAAATACACAATTACAATTCATCAATCTCATGAATGTGCTTGGGAAATTTGTTAATCAAAATGGTATAAAAATCCACTCATACAAACCTTCATTTGTCTTTAATATTTTCTTCCATTCATCTAATTCTCTCATTCTTATATGATGATAGCCACTCTTCAAGTCTATCTTGAAAAAATAATTTTCTCCACTCAAGCAATCCATCAAATCATCCATTATGGGTAAATAGAATCTATACCTGATGGTAATATTGTTGATGTCTCTAGAATCTATGCACATTATCCAACCTCCATCCTTATTTGGACTCAACACAGTTATCTGTGCATGGAATCAAACTTTCTCTGACCAAACCCTTATCCAACAACACTTGGACTTGATTCTTGACCTCTTCATTTCCTTGATGTGTCAACTTATATGATGCTTTGTTTGGAAAAATTGCTCCTGGAATAAGGTCAATGTGATGAATAATACTCTTAATGGATGGAAAAGAGTGAGGTAACTCATTCACCACAATGTTAGAAAAATTATCCAACAGCTCCTAAATCTCTACAGGGAGATCATCCACAAAAGTACTTGTAAGGATGACTCTAGGCTTTCTCACCACAACAAACTGCATCTCATGTTCCTTCTTGACTTCATTCAAGAGTTCCTTCCCACTCATGAGAAGTATGCTTGGGATAGCTTCTTCCTTCAATTTCTTATCCTCAATTGGCAACAACATGTGTGTACGACCATTCTTCTCAAGGGTGTAAGTATTTTTTCGCCCATCATGTATGAAATTTCTGTCAAATTTCCATGGTCCTCCGAACAGAACATGACAAATGTCCATGGGTATTACATCACACAGAATCTCATCTTTATAACCTCATATCTTGAATTCAATATTGCACTGTTGACTTACCATGACTTGGTGTCCCTTCTACAACCACGATAACTTGTATGGGTTCGGATGTGCAGTTTTCTCCAACTCCAACTTTTCCACCATTTCTGTGGATACCAAATTATTAGTGCTCCCACTGTATATTATTACTTTTCATACCCTATACTTCTTCTTACAAGGACTCCTAAACAAATTGTTCCTTTGAACTGGCTCTTTTTCTTCTTTCTCTGGATTTAAGAGAACTTTCCTCATCATAAGGGATTTCCCATATTCCACTGTTGTTGCCTCAAAATTCCTTCTTTGATATTCGTAAATATCACCTTCTCCGCCTCCTTCTTTATTTTTCCTCTCAAGACATTCCCAAGACATATGCCATGTATTTCCATATGCATAGCATTTCACTTCTACTCCTCTGCCTCTTCCTCTTCCTTGAGAAAAATATTTTCTTCCACCATACTGTCCACCTCTAGAACTTCCTCCTCCTTTTGTATGACTATGATACTTTCTAGCTTCAGGTTTGGGTTTTTGGAAATTCTCTTGGACAGTTCCCTTGCCTCTGCTTGGACTCTTTCCTTTGTTTCGTTGGCTTTGTTTCCTAGCCAACTTCTCCTCTTCTTTCAGTTCTGACTGATAATAATATCCCATCATTCCCATGGTCATAATGATGATTTCCTCTTGGATTTCATATTTCAGGCCATTAATATACCTGGCAACCTTTTCCTCATCACTCTCTCGATGTCCTGCTTTGATGTTCAATATGTAAAACTCTTAAGTGTATTATTTCATTGACAAGCCCTTCTATTTCAAGTTCTACAATATCCTGAATAGATTGATCTGAGATTCTTTGGGCATGAACTTAGATTTCAATTTAGCTACCATCCTATCCCAATTTTTTATCTTTTTCTTACCTTTGTGTCTTTTGTTGGCTCGCAATTCATCCCACCATAGAGTTGCATGTCCCTTTAGTCTGGTAACAACATGCTTCACCTTATTTTCATCCTCAATTTCTTCATAATCGAATTACTTGTCTAAGGCCCTTATCCAATCCAACAACTCCTCAACATCCAAGTTTCCTTCTTACATCGGGATTTCCATTTTTTCTCTAGCTCCCATTTTTACAACAACTTTCACTAAGCATTCCTATGCAATGAATCCTTCTAAAGCTTCTTCAACTTCCATTTATTCACTCTTAGGTTCACTAATGTCACCAACATCAGGTTCTCTTCTCTTCAATGTCTCCATGGCATCCAATATTGCACAGAGTTTCCTCATCTCTTCTTCCATGGTTGGATTTGCTACAGGTTTGTCCTTGCATCTTCTTGGTGGCATGGTTCCAAGATATCTTCTTCTCTTAAAGAGATTAATTATGGCTCTGATAATACTTGATGTAGATCCTACCCTCTCCCAGGGTCTACGCGACCTCCCGGTCTAGGATAATTCTAGTTGAGAGTTGAAATTATCTCATGGGCTCCCTCCACGACAAAAATATTAATGCATGGGTCCTTAACACTTCTTCCCAAATGCAATTTTTCTTTTTTGGGAGTCCCTGAGCACTAGAAAAGCCTCCCCAGAGATTGAGGGTCAAAATTGTGGGCCAAAACTTCAATCCTCTTATCTCCCCAAAAAAATTATGTGAACTTCCAAACACTAAGAAACTAGATCAATGGTCCATAATGAGCATCGATATCGACAGCTCATATTATGTTTTTCGAGATTTGGTGATTTCTTTACAACAACTTTTCCACAAATCTCCCAGATCGTCGAAAAGGTAATTATGTTGAGTCTCAGATCAATGGTCCTCAGGCACCGATGGATGGGCGATACTAATCTATTCCCTTTGAGCTTCGATGATTTTCTTTGGTCGTCAAATGACAAAAATTCTCGTATTCCCCGACACTGAAACGTTGAAAGATTTCTCCCTCCTACATGTGTCCCCTTCTTGATCAACAACTACGATTCCTTCAAGACTTCGGGAGTCCTCCCTGTCTACATGACGATGCATATTTGCCAAATTTCCAAGTCCCCGAACTATAAGATATTTCACCACATGTCCTCTCCAAAGGACGATTGGGATTGAATCTAACTTTTGGGCCTCCATGAGCCTTCACAAGACTGCTCTATTTCCTTCGGAGTGCCATACCTCTGGATCTATTTCCACGTGTCCTCCCTGAAATTGATGGTCCAAATCAAATCATCTTCCTTCTATTCTCCTGGAGTATTTATCCTCTGGATATTATAATTTTTTGACACGTCTCCTCTCCAATGGATGGCCCAGATCAACTCCAGGTCTTCGGGACTTTGGGAGTCCTCCACTCCTAACTTCCTCTGAAGTTTTATTCCATCGAAGTACACGATCTGCTAACACATGTCCTTATATATTGTATGGCCATGATTCACTCTAGACTTCGAGAAATCGGGGGTCCCGACTTCTCTGCACGCCAAAGATTTTGAATGCGTGAAGTCTGAAGGACTTCACAAATTAAACCTCGCGCAACTCCTCCTGATCCAACAACTATCCACTCTCTTGCAAACTCCCGAATGGATCTTGACCATAGATCTTCGATCCTTGATAAATCCTCCTTTAAAATTGATCCACGACTTCTTCGAACGCGTGAAGTCTTAATGAATTACAAGGTTAAACCCTTTGTTTATTCTTCAATCTAAGGGTGGAAAAATACCATGGATCCTCCCGAATAGATCTCATCCATTCAACTTTTAAAACAAGCAGATCCTCTCCTCCTTGAGGATTTCAATGTTATCCTTCTTGATCTTGACTGCATGAGATAAATAGAATCTCTCGTGCTCTCCTGTGTGCTCCTCTGTCACTTTAAATATTTTTAATTAGAAATTGTCTAAGTCCCTCCTATGGAACTCTTGTGCTTGCTATCTCTTCTAAGCTTTGTTCCTTGAGGTATTTCAGACCTCTGGCGTAGTCCTTGCAGCATTTGAACTTCCGAGAACTTTTGGACTTAGATATTTTTGAAAAAAATCTCCCTTACGCACTCCTTACGTTCATATCCTTTGAGACTTCTTTAACACTTAAACAAATTGTTTTCCTGATGTACTCCTTGCATGGGTATTCTCTAGTCTTTTCCCTCCTCTGAGAAACTATGCACTCTCTACATTTCAACTGAACAACTATGCACTCCTTGCAATTCCACTATAAATTCATGCTATCTCTTCTGAGCTTCTGATTCTATATTGACTCAGCCTATGCACACCTTGTATGAACTACACTCTCTTTGTACCAGGAATCTCAGAAGAGAAAAAAATGAAACTTATGGAAACATCAAAGCTTTCAACACTTAACCATGAAAAGAATATCCATACATGAAAGAGACATAAACAAATAAAACACAGAGAACATAAAGAAACATCACATGTACTTAAATAATTCAGATGAACACAACACCATACAATTGGAATCAAACTTCTCTGCTTGTATTCATTTAGTAAAATATGTACATGGACTCATATAACTCTCTGCAACTCTTCATAAGCTTCAACATATCTCCCATCATCAATAAAAATAACATTCAACAACCTCCTTTGGGCATAGAATACATATATTTATACATGGAGTGGCTTCTCGAGCCTTCCCTCTAGAGTACCTTAGAGCTATCCTATCATAGTTAATGCATTCATCTACTGAGGGCTATTACATTGAATGAAAATTACATTCAAATATGAATCAATACACAGTGTATGTACAACCTTATCTATTAATTAAAAAAATTACAATCTTTGGCAGCATTATGTGATGGCTCAAGCCTCAAAACATTTAAAAGCTTTAAATTACAATCCTTTCAAAATAGAAAAATGCACCCTCCTTGGAATTCAAAACAATTCAAAATATGCACATTGGGTGTTGAGTTGTCCTCCACCTAGCCTCTTTGATTACTGAAGGTGATGCTCCTGCATCACACTCCAACTTAGGCATATATAGAACCTCCATTCTCTCATGAAGAACCACTCATCTCCTTGTATGCATTATCATGTGTTTTGACTCCACAAACCTAGAACCTCATGGGTTACATCAAGCATATGAAAGTCATGGTCTTGGTTGATAGTGGAAGTAATCACAATTTCACTCACAACAAAGTCGGAGAAAAAACCCATTGTTTTGTACAACCTTTACAAAAATTTCAAATTATGATCACCAATGGAGGTATGATGAAATGTGTGGGTAGATGTGAAAATTTCAAACTCAAAACCTATATAATTTACAACGATATGGGTGAGTGTGATATAGTATTGGGAGAAGAATGGTTATACACATTAGGTCCAATCACCATGGATTTCAAAGAACTCTATATGAGTTTCACTAAATAGGGTCATGTAAACAATATGTGAGGGATTCAATTAGGCTCTCTTGAACTAGTCATCTCTCATTGTATGGAGAAGTTATTAAAGAAGGGATACTCTATCATTATTTCCCAATTTAATTCCATATAGGTTATGGATAACTTGACAAAAGAAATCCACCTAGACTTGTAGTTATTCCTTGAAAAACATCTTCAGGTATTTGAGATACCAAATGGTTTACCCCCTTTTGAAGGAGATCATTACCATGGAATTCACCTAATTCCAAGAAGTGTTGTGGATAAATATCACCTATGAATAAGAACTACCTCCCTTTGATCTTTCCTTGATCCAAATTAGAAAATAGGATAGATTACTATGAGGTGTCCCTATATCTAATTAGATTTAATTCCTTTTACACTAGAGAGAAGAGAGGCATACCTTGTTAATTTCTAGTAGTCCTTATGTATCATGGCTGATGTAGCTCCATAGATCTAGATCCATATCCTGTGATCTGCTTCCCTCGCACAAGTGACAAATAAATAACAATATACAAACCCTTTAAAGCATTAGTAAATCCTCATATATTCTATATCTAATCTAATGTATCCAAGGAAAGATTAGGTATACCATACAAGGTTGAATACAATAGATTTGGGAAGGGAAAGCACATATATCTATATATATATATAAACAAAATTAAGGAAAAATACACCATTGGAGTCATACCTTGAGTCATGATACAATCCTCTTAGTTCCTTACTCTAACTCCTATCTATCCCTCACACAAGCAAGGCTTACTTGATATGAATAATAATCTCTATAGAAGAGATCCTATGAAAATTGTGTAGCATGTACCTATAAATGATTCCTCCTCCTCTTTCCCATGGAATGCCTTCTTTATATAAATTGGTGGATGAGTCTATGCGATGATTTTATATCTCTATAATTTAGTTAATCTCAACTAGATTGAGATTTCCCAAGCTCATGTCATGAGAGAAACAATTCACCCAACACTAATCTCCTTGAAACTTACCAAATATTGAAGGCCACATGAGTGGTCACGGGATGGAAGTAATGCATTCAAAGACCAATTGTGGGATGTG
Source organism: Picea abies (assembly GCA_900067695.1). NCBI lineage: Eukaryota > Viridiplantae > Streptophyta > Pinopsida > Pinales > Pinaceae > Picea > Picea abies. The sequence goes on along the minus strand of CBVK0101805523.1, from coordinate 4,517 downwards.
AGTGATGCAATTATCAATCAATCACACTCTGTCAAGTAGTTATGTGAGTGATGCAATTATCAATCAATCACACTCTGTCAAGTAATTAGGGCATCACCATCCTAAAAAATGATTGGAATCTGGGGAAAAAGAGTGTGTCTCAATATTGAAGCATCAATGGGTCCTCCATGATTCCTTAACATGGAAAATAAGGATGTAATAGATTCCCCCTAATGTGTGAGGTAAAAAAAGGAACTAATTGTTGAAACACATCATAATAGTGGTCACCAATGTGAGGTAGTGTAATAAGGGATCTAAGAGATAAAGAATCCAAGGAGTACCTGCAATCATACATTAATTATATAAATATCATCCCCAAGGTAGGAATACCCATGCTCAATAGAGAGACAAATAATGGACACCAACATGATAAATTGTGGATCCATGAAGTGAAATGCATGGTCATGGCCAAAAAAAAGTACGCAGTGGATCCATGTAATCAAATATATCATAGCCATGAAAAATTATAATGTGGATCTATGTCACAGTATATATCAGGAAGAGATAAAACACTAATGAGAGTTCCCCTTTATTATTAAAATTTCTCATATAGTAGTGATGTACTCCATCAGAACTTCTAAGGAATAGCATGAATGAGTGGTGTTTCCCCAAACCCAAGGTATTCATCCCAAACCTTGTTGCTATGATTCTACAACATGTGAATAAATGAGCTAATGTCCAGCAGGGTAGAAACTGTATGATTACCGATCATTTAGGTATATCATTAATAGACATCAGGGTATCCATTGATGATGAAAATGGACTCCAAGGTACCTAGTATAATCTAATGAGTTTGAATATAGGATATGGTTTCAAACACCCCCAAAATAAATCGATCGAAGGTCAATGAGGAAAACCCATTGTCGATTGAGAGGAGTCCTTCCACTGAGGATTTCAAGCTCCAAGGTACTAGCCATTTTCTAGAACCCTCTCCTAGATAATGTGCTAAAGTTGATAGGAGGAGATATGTTGGAGGGCCTTCATGTATCCCCCATTGATTGTCATAAAAATACACCTAGAGATGATGTGAAGAGATAGAATCACCAAGTACAACTGACACAGGGATGGTTGACATAGATTGTCAAGAATACAACAAATTGTTGCTTAAGGCTTCACTTCCCTTGAAGATAACAATGAACCAAAAACGTGACTCAAGAACACCATTATTATAGTGCAACAATGTATGAGTAATTGCAATACTCTCCATAATGACTGGAAGAGTAACAAATTACCAGAGGATTATATATGACTCATACTAAGGGTATACAACTCCTAGGCAAGATATAACCCAACTATAATAAAAATATGCAAATAGGTGTCATGTTCAAAGGAAACATGACTCACGTTGCCACTTTAATAACTATAGATAAATGGTACCCCTCACTCTTTTCTTTTATGAGTTTCTCCTTCATGATTTTACAAGAACAAAAGAAATATAAAAGTGTGCTCAACAATGTTTTTTTCCTTCAATTTTTATGATCCCAAAAAGAAGTAAAATTATACTCGTGTGGTTTATTTTGAATGATTTAAAGAGAACAAAAAAGAGTTAAAAGTTAGCTCATCATGTTTCTTTTTTATGGTTTAAAAAGCATGAAAAAGAGTTAAAACTTTTCCCCTCTATATTTCTCAACAATATCAATGCCCTCAGCATCACTAACAATGGTTGATTGCTTTCCCATATCATGACTTGCAGTAGTTGGTGGGTCATTTTTAGTATGATTTAGAGTGACTTGTGATATGTCTCTAGCATGACTTGTAGTGGTTGGTGAATTCTCCCTTTGTATCTGCTTCTTCTTCTTACTCTTCCACTTTTTATTCCTTTTAGAGTTATGGTTACTAGGATATGGACTTTCACCAGAAGAGGTAGAAGGAGGAGGAATAAATATCAAATGTGTATAAATTTTAGGAGCATTTGGAACACTGAAAGTGGACATTGAAAAAATTTGCATACCCATGCACAATATAGGAATATTCAATATGGCCATCAAAGGGGCACTAATGTTTCCAAAGGAAGGAAAAGTGTGAGAATCCCCTTTGGGAGGGGTCCCTTGATTGGTGTTCATATAAGAATTTCCTGACACATGACTAGTACTAGGTGCAAAGAATTTTTTGGTGGGGAATGGAATCACTAATCCTCCCATATAAATACCCCTAGGGAAATTGGTTCCCCCAGAGACATAATTTCCCTAGCATTTATAAAAACACTAGGGGTAGGACCTGACATAGAGTTAGAATTCCAACCAAATGGGAAACTATAATTTGGTATCATCAAGCTACCTTTAGGGTTACTAGAAGTACATGGAAATCCACTTACGATAGTAAAATAATTCCTTCGCCCCTACTGAAAAAAACACATATGCGGGAAATTGCAACAACAAAACATGTGTGAAAACACTAGGTAGATTTGTGAAGGGAAATAATGTAACTGGTGACATACCCTAAATGGAATAACCATATGTCATAGGCATAGATATGGGAGAACCTATCCCACTAAGTGGTGGAAATGAGGCGGTCATTGTGAGTTCTCCAATCACAGTGGGAGATGTGGAATCTAGTCCTCCCCTATTAAATGACCCACTAATGATAGACATCATATGAAGATCACTAAAAATGACAAAAAACCACCAAAAATTCTAATCACCCAGGTGAGTAAAGGGTTTATGATACCAATGATGAAGCTAGTCAACCATTGTGGAAAGTATGTTTTAATCCAAGAAAAACAATAACATATGGAAAACTAAACATAGACTTCACCAAAAATCAAACCCTTAGAAAATACAGGCTTCAATAGGTAAACCAATGTATAAAGAGGGCATTCCAAAACCCAACCCTCTGGGGATGTCAAGTCCCACAAATATTAGCTAGAAAAGGTGTGAGGAATAATTATGATAACCCACATGTAATATCCCTTACCAATGAAAATACCCTTTATTAATTCAAGCACCCTCAGGGAGAACTGGAACAAAGGTTCGATGGTTATCCTAGGTACTACATGCTCTTCCCATCTACAGTCACATGTGTAGCTAACTAGGAAATTTCACTATGGTTACCGACTCACAATCAGTGATAGATCCAACAGTCAAAGGTCAGAACACATGTATGGGTAGGGAAACTAAGCCTGAAGTTTCAAAAAGAATTACCTAATAGGGAGACATGGCACTTCTAAAACCCACGTACATGTAGTAGTCCAAGTAGTCAAACAAACACAAAGAAAAAAATATATGGGATATCATTCTACTTTCCCCAATCTTTCAATTCTATACAGATATATGACAGAGCATATTTACTATTGAAATCAATGGAATTAGTGGAAAAGTGGAATCATTTGGTCATAAGAAAACAAGCAGTGAAAGGCACAACATAAAAGGGAAAGAGAAACCTTCAGCAAAAGTTATATCATCAGAGGCACATTGTTATTGATGTCTAAATAGTGAACATAATAGGCCATGAATATTTTAAGTCAAGAAATTTTGAATTCTTTTATATATGTCAGAGATCTAGAAGAGGAAGAATCAATGGACAATAAGTAGCACTGTAAGAGTGGAAAGGAAACATACATAAGAATTCATACATTGTTCTTGCAGAGAATTCAAGGAAAGAGAAATCGTGAGAGAAAGGGATCAGGAAAGAAATATTAGAAGCATGCAAACAGGGGGAGACTTACCAATAGGGGGAATTATCATTTTTCTCATGATGTCAAAGGGAGAGAAAGAGAAATAAAGAGAAAGATCAGAAGAGTAAGAATCAACTGCATGAAGTCAAAAAAGGATTATCTAGAGAAGGGATACTTTCAGAGGGAGTCTCTCTTTTCTATCAAAAGAGAAGAGGAACTTGGAAAGAAACATGAGGACATAAACACACAAAGAGAAAGAATAAACACATGAATATAGGGGGATCATCCCCAAGGAGAGATACCATTTTCCAATGATGTCAAATGGGGAGAGAGACAAACATTGATGAGGTGAAATGGTCAAAGGGGGAGAATGAATATTGGAGTATGAGTATTTCCATAAATTTTGGTGTTGCCATCAAATCCAAAGGGGGATATTGTTTGGCAGTTGGTTTTCATTGATGTCAAACCTTAGACAATTCGATATACCCCAGAATTGTGGTCAATATTTATGGTGAGTTAGTTGTCATTGATTTAAACAAGAGTGGTTGATGTTAGCATATGTGATGGGTGCATTTGATGAAGTCTACACGAATCCTCAGAGGTGTGCTCATGAGAACCAAACTTGTTTGAGTAATAAGTACATGAAGTACAATGCAAATGAAGGTAACACACTTATATATGGATATTCCTCATCGTGTCATTTTTGGTGATAGGTGGTACACCACATGGTTCCTCACAGTTAGGGATATATTCCATCATAAAGTTGGAAGCCTTGAATATTGGTCAAGAAGAGCCTAATTTGTTACAAGTCATTAATGAAAGGGTAAAGTTGTTGCAACAAGAAAGTTCAAGAATCCATAAGATT
>CBVK0101805510.1:0-12883 GCA_900067695.1 Picea abies | reverse complement strand
TCTTTATTATATCTCCGCTCTCATTTCGTGCCGAAAATAATCCGGATCAACTCTCCCCCTGATCAGATAGATTATTTAGCTTGATAACAGGGTCACACCCAACTTCTAGCGTACATACTCAAACTGAGATTTTTCAAGTGGTTTAGTGAAGATATCAACAATATGATCTTTGGATGGAATATAATGAAAATAAACAATAATGCCGGTCACATGTTCCCTCAATAAGTGATACTTGATGGGTATATGCTTGGTCTTGGAGTGAAATACATGATTCTTTGACACACTAATCACACTAGTATTATCACAATGAATTGGGATTTGTGCAGTATATTTTACCTCCAAGTCTGCAAGGGTTTGAATCATCCACAATACTTGGGTACAAAAATTGGCAGATGCAATGTATTCAACTTCTGTAGTTGATAAGGAAATGGAACCTTGCTTCTTGCTCAACCATGCTGTTGTAGGAAAATCTCCCTGCGGATAGGTAGATTGCCTCAAAGAGCTAGACCTTAAACTCTAATATAGAAAGTGCTTAACATGGACACTGACTTCCTTTCAAATATGTACAAACTAATGCATGAGGAGGAAGGAGAATAGAAGTACCTCTTTATCGATGTTTGTCCCTACACGCTTCGAGTTGAGCTCCAATCTCTCGCTCCTCGATGAGCCATGTAGACAAACAAAGTACGACCACTTCCTACTCTATTGATATTAGCTTGAAAACAGATCTATCTATCAACGATAAGTTCATGTAAGATCAGACACAAACTAGAAAGAAACAGGCCAAGCATGTCATATTAATGAGAATAATGACAACAGTATTTACAATTGTAGATGTGAATGCGACAGCTTCGTTAAGTCCCCTTTGTCTAACCCTTGCTCGAAAGATCCATGACCTGGATGATAACATCTTCATTGATCACTCTCCTTTAGTTGACTGTGTGTTTCTTATGAGATCATAGGTTTCATGCTAGCAATTCTTCCCCCTTTTCACCATCATAGAGCCTGCTTATATAGGTTAAGAGAGGTTTGATCTCTTGAGGTATCTTTAGGGTAGGTTGAGGAATTCCCTCCTCAGATCAAGGACCTTCTGATTGAACCAATAATTTGAATGCAACTGCCTTCCAAACTTGAAAGATCCTTCCCTTATTCTCCTCAACGAGCCAACCACTGCCCAGATTAGACAATGCTCCCTCAAAAGGGGCATCAGGGCGCTATAGCGCTCCCTAGGAGGCTCAAGGGGAGCGCCAGCACTCCAAGGATAGATAGAGATCCTTCAGAGGGGAAGTTTGTTGTTATAACGCTCCCTAAGCCCTTATAGGGGAGCGCCAATGCTCCTAAGGCTGATCTAGAGGAGAGCTCTCCTTCAACACCTTTGTTTAAGAGCTCCTTTTAGGTGGTAAGAGTTCCTTTACTTCAGTTAATCATTCTCCCTCCTCCAAATCAAGTGTCTAAGGTATTCTAAATGTCTCCTTGGTGTTGTCATCATGGCAGTATTCTTTGTTTTACGTTTGCGACACTTGTGAATGACATGCGACACTTGCGACAGTTGAGAGGAACATGCGACACTTACGACACTTATCGAAGTGAGCAATATTGAGGTGTAACAGATTGCCCCCCAAAGTATGAAGTTAGAAGATGCGAACTGATAACTGAAATGGTTTTTATACTTTCAAGCAAGGGTATAGACTCGGAGAACCTGACGGAAGCTGCACACAAACATCCAACAAATATCATGACATATTTCAAAAACCCAAGGCAGGCATACCTATGCTTGGGTGATCAAGACTTGCAAGATGCAAGATATGGCCGCCATAAAATACACTGCGGATCCATAATTGTATTGATGAAAAAGGTATAGCCACCGGGGATACAATGTGGATCTATACTCTAATGACCTGGACTAATCGTAGCCACAAAGAATACACAGTGGATCTACGAGGTGACAAGACATAGCCACGACCAATACAAAGTGGATCTATGTAACAGTGTATGTATCATTCGTCCAAGAGAAACTCCTTCGCAACATGGAAAAAGTATATATCAAAGTGATTACTCAACCCAGGGTCTTCTTACCGATCCCAATGTGGTACGAATCTAACCATGTGAATAGATGTACTGATGTTGAACATGGTAGAAACCACTTGATTACCAATCAATGGTGTGAACCGTTAGCAAGTGCGAGGGAGATCACCATTAATGTCAATGATTCCCAAGGTACCTTAGTACATTCCAACGAATGTGAATGGATGAGCCGGAGTCAAACATCCGTGGAATCATCCGATCAAAGGTCAATGATGTCAACCTACTATTGAATGTGAGGAGGCCTGCCATTGAGGCATGCAAGTCCCAAAGTACTAACTGGTTTCTAAGCCTAATTCCTGTAAAATGTGTTGAAGTCGACAGGAATAAGCTCATCGAAGGAGGGCCTTGATGTATCCCCCATCAATGACACGAAACAGACATAGAGATATAATTGGTGGATCAAATGGACATGGACTGACATGGGTTTTGAGGAAATATATTTGGGATGGTTGACTCTAGAGGCGGATACTTCCCTTGAACACTGAGGCACAACAACAAAACATGACACGGACCAAAACTTGATGATCCAGTGGATGTTGTGACTTACGTCAAGTGACCCAAAGGAGTGAAAGAAACTCAAAGGATTGGTTCAATGTAGAGGTTCAACAGGTTATAATGTGTGCAAAAGACAAAGTGTCGTGTTCAAGGGTGACTCTAAGAATTACTTCATAATGTTCTCAAGAGACTGCTTGGCTTGCTTCTTTCAATTTTTCCCCCATCCAGATAGACAAGTACCTCTTTCTAATTTAATGAGCTCGAGGAGGATAACACAAGCTCGATATAACTCACCTTTGGTAAGTTCCTCTTCTTTTGTTTAGCAAACTGGAAGAAGTAAGGGTTCGATCCCGTATGGGCCTGTCGATGTGTGCTTTAGAGAATCCAAAGACAAAAAAATCGAAGGTTTTTCAGGATTATAGAGTTTGGAAAAACACTTAAAAGAGAACTCTCTCAGTTCATTTTTCGTACAGTAGTCTAACGAGACCGAAAAAGAGATAAACTATTGCTCGAAAGACGCCCTTTCGAACCTTTTAACGAGTGTGAAAGGAAGCAATATCACTTGACAATATTTTCATATTTAGAGAGTCTGAAAAGAGTTTAAAGATGACTCCAGGGGGGTTACTTTTTCTTGTATCCATGCGGGTCCGAAAAAGAGATAAAATTTTACCCGATGCGTTCTCATGTTTTCGAGCTTGAGAACGAACCAAGACTATGCTCATGAATGCGACAAGGTAAATAACCCATCAGGACTGCTAGAAAACCTGCGATGTCAAAACTACAAACCAGAGGTTTAGTGAAGCCATTATATTTTTAGAGAACCCCATAAATGACTATACCTTATAAAAAATGGAAATTTATAAATAGTAATACAATGAAAATTCCATTTACCACTTCATTTTTCACAAGGATTTGGAATAGTAGAGATTCTCATTTTGGCGGTGGATCTTGTTTCACTTGATACCGGAGCTATGGTTGACCATTTTTCTTGCCTTTTGGACCAGGTAGATCTTCATCTCTCCTCCTTTCAATTACATGGTTTAATATTCATTTTCATAGAAGCATTTAATTCAAAAATGAAGCCCTAAGTTGCCCCAAAAAGGACCAAATCGGCCTCTATTAAAAACGATGGAAAAAAGGGGATTGTCTTCGCAAAAAAGTTTTAGAAGGTGATGGAAAAGATGCCAACACCTCAATAGCTAAGTGGATGGGTCGTTTTTGGCAAAGAACCCATGAGAAATTCTCACATATGTCCACACAACCATAAGGGAAATCATTTTTATTTAAAAATGTTTCATTATCGTATGATGGATATTGAATGGCTAAGAGAGGGCATGGTCTCTTTAAAGGATGTGGGCATTAGGTTCCATGTTTTTTAAATTGCTTCAAGAAATTGCCGAAATTGTCAAAATATTGAAATAATGAAATTATTTATTTTTTTGTTTTGTAGGTGACTTCGGCGACCATGATCGAATGAAAGAAAGAGAGCATGAGATTGATGACTTGGCTGCCTTGTGGAGTCCTCACACACGGGCCGCATTGCGAGTTTGTGGCTTACTAAAATTCTTTAAATTGCAAAAAATGAAGAAGGAGATTTTGTTGCTTGAGCACATGATCGGCTTATGGGATGTTGCAGAGCAAGGATTTCGGATTGGCACACAGCTTCTAACAATTGAGTTGGAAGACGTTTATTTCTTGACTGGCCTCTCGAAAAGAGGGGTTCCCATATCTTTTTCCAGGAAGAGGGCGCTACCTGAACAAGTGGGCGTGTATCTGGCACGTCACTGCGTCCCAGGAGCAAGACTGGTAGGGGGTAGAATCCCTATCAAGGATATCTGAGAGCTACCCCTCCGGTCCATTTTGTTCGCCATCATGAGTGTGATGGGCAGTACTAGCGCACATCTGGCATCAAGATCACAGGTGGCTTATGGTGTACAGTGCTTGGAACCAACACTGTTCAACTGGAGTGTAGGGTTCCTTCGAAATGTGAAGGAACAGGTTTCACAGTGCAGGATGGGACAGAAACAGTTTGGTTACGGCTCTTTTCTGGTCTCATTTTTTCTAGAATACATCCCCCAGATGCAGCCTCAGATGGCACTAGCAGTGCGACCAGTGGATGAACCACGGATGGAGAGGTGGACTAGTCTGTCTCCGAGGCTAGTAGCAGAGTCATAGTTTTGTTTCACCGGTGATTTATTTGCTTGGTTGAGGTGGCAGTATCTCTGGATAGAAGATTTCCCATATGATGAGATGGATTTTCGCGGGAGCATGGATTTGATTCTACCTGCAGGGGAAGACTGGGATGCGTCAGGTAAGAGACTGAGAAACACCTTGTCTAGTTTTTGTTTTTTAAGTTTTTGATGTATATATATATATATTTGGGTATATAGAAGAGTTTTTAAAAGATGTATTGTTTTCAACATGCAGACAAGGGAGCAGTGCGCCCGACCGATATACCGATACCAGGATGTCGTGGGGGTGCTCCGGTTGTAGCAGATCCGGGAGTACCCGTGATAGGTCTCCGAGAGGTTGAAAGAAACCTCCAAGGCCTCACGATGGGAATTCCTCCTCTACGGAGGGGAGAAGTACATTTACATCTGCAGAGGCACACTGTGGGAGTGCCAGAGAGTGTCAATTCTCTACTGAGATGCATAGTTCATGCAGTGATATGTTACTCGCAGTACAATGTAGTGCAGAGAGATTAGAGTCTCTCTAGTGATCGTATTTTTGTATGCCTTGTCAGGCGATGTTGTAGGGGTTTAAAGACCCAACATTTTGCTCTTCTACATACTTTTTGATGTAATCAAAACATTTTAGTCACGCTATATATATATATATACACACTTCTGAGTTTTTACAGTGCCAAATGATTTGTACATGATGATGTCTATGATGTGTTTTAATTTACATGTGATGTACAATTTTGCTTTCCTTAAATCTTATATATGGGTGAGATACCGATCCATGATGTAATTAGCTAACAAATCCGAAACACTATTGATTTTTCTTGGAATGTTTCTATATTCAATGTAATCAAACATTCATTCAAGACAGTGTACTTGTAGGTGGAGACGTATCAGGATAGGATTACAGATAGCGTAGATACAGTTGAGTTGATAGACCACGAGTTGGGAGTCTAAGTAAACAATGATACGAGAGATACCTAGGGAGGAGGCTTGGGTCAACAGTCCAATGACAACGTGATATTCTGCCATATTATTGGTCGTTGGTCCTAAGCAAATACCTCCTGAACTCACCACCTCGTCAAATTGGTAAATGACCCATGCTGCCGAAGCAATGTTCCAGGTATGTCGACTAGCACCATTCGTGAACCCAAAAAGATAGGAAAGGAAGACATCATCTTCACATGAAAACACAAGCACAGTCATGCATGGCAAAGGTAAAGAATCGAGCACGCGAAAGAAATAGACACACCAAACTAAGATACAATAATGTACAAAGTAAAGATGCTAGGTGATCTAGGCATAGTACTTTTTAAGGTAAAGCCTGTTTCGGGGCTCTCCTAGGGAAATTCCATCATAATCTACTAATTTGTAGGTGCCTCTATGTAGAACATGCTTCATGATGTAAGGACCATGCCACAGAGGTTCTAACTTACCTGTCCCCAATTTGTCATGAGCTTGGTCATAAACGAGGACTAAGTCTCCTTCTGCAAAAGTCCGAGGATGGACGAATTTGTCATATTGACTCTTAATTCATTTCTGATGTGCCTCGTTAACGAGAGCAGCATCACGACGTGTTTCATATAGCTTGGATAGATATAAGAAGTGTTCTTCTTCAGCAAAAGTATGGGGTAGGAGTTCTACTTTAAGTTTGAGAGATGGAATCTCGCACTCAATTGGTAGAATGGCTTCAATGCCATACACCAACTGGAAAGGAGTAAATCCAGTTGCAGTTTTCACGGAAGTGCGATAATCCCAGAGAGCGGAGAAAAATTGGAGATGCCATGATGTCTTGTTTTCCCCTACCATGCATTGGATCATGGTTTTTAGGACTTTGTTGATGGCCTCAACTTGTTCGTTGGCCTGAGGATAGTAAGGGGATGAGTTTTCATGGCGAAAACCCAATTTGACATGTAGTTCGCTCATCATCTGGTTCTTGAAGTGTGCACCGTGATCAGTGACAATGGCTCGTGGTACACCAAAACGAGTTATGATATGGTTGAAAAGAAATAGATCTGCAGTACAACCATTGTTTAGTAAGGTAGGCATAGCCTCAGCCCATTTGGTAAAGTAGTCGACGACAACGATTATATAACCGTGCCCCCTGGCTGAGGTAGGCTTACACTGCATGAAATCGATACCCCACTTGGAGAAGGGGCCGATGGCGATAATGGGGTGTAGTGTAGTAGGTTGGTTGAATGCCTTCTTGTTAAAGACTTGGCAGGGTGGGCATTTTTTGACTACCTTGATACAATCTTTGAAAATCGAGGGCCAAAAGTAGCCAACACGTAGGATTTTTTGGGTTGTGGCCATCCTGAAAAGGTGACCGCCACAGGCACCAAGATGACAATCATTTAGAATGCGTTCAGCCTCCTCATGAACCAGAAATCGTCAAAGGATAGTGTCAATACCACGATGATACAAGGTGTCGTCGATGATAAGATAACGACGAGAATGGTGGCGAATACGTCGACGCTCTTTGCGAGAAATGTTAGCCTGAAAACATTGGGTTTAAAGGTAAAGGAGAATGTCTCTGTACCAAGGATCGAAGGTACTGATGAGGAAAAGAGATTCATCGGGGAGAGAATCTCTAGGTTCAATGTCTTCATCGGCACGAGGGAGAGAACAGATGAGCTCTGCAAACACCAGGGACTTTTTGGCTTTGGACTTCGTAAATTCAAGATCGAATTCCTGAAGGATAATGATCCATTTAGAATATTTTCCCCCAAGTACTTGACATATCAAGACGTGGTACATGGGGTTGGAGTTCGCAATACCATGGTGGTGCGTAATAAGATGTAATGGCGGAATCTCTGGACAACGATGATGGCTTCCAGAGCCAGTTTCTCTACATGTGAATATCGGAGTTCATGTCCAGATAGACTCTTGCTCAGGTAATAAATCACATGTTCTTCACCATTGGGGTCCTTCTGAACTAACACCATTGAAATAGTGGAAGTGGAGGTGGCCAAGTAAAGGATATAGTCCTTTGTATACTCCGGAGGATGTAAGAAAGGTGTGTGGGTCAAGGCATGCTTGAGAGCATCGAATGACCATTGAGCGGTGTCATCCCAGATGAAAGGGGTGTTTTTCTACAATAACCGCATGAATCCTTTAGTGATCTCAGCATAGTTGCAAATGAAACGGCGAAGGAAGTTTGCTTTGCCTTGTAAACTTTGGAGTTGGGTTAAATTGGTAGGTGGGGGTAAGGCTAGAATGGCCTTAATCTTTAAGGGATCCACCCTGATCCTGTCTTTGGAGACAATGAAACTGAGGAGTCGACCGGATTCGATAGCAAAAATGCACTTATGTGGGTTCAAGCGAATACGGTAGAACTGACATCGAAGAAAAATAGCCCGTAAGTGATCAACGTGATCGGATCGATTGGATGAGTGGGTAGGTAAGTCGTCGAGGTAAGGCTCTGCGATATGCTTGATATCGTGGAAAGCATACGACATGGCCCAATGGAAAGTAGCACCAACATTTTTGAGGCCAAAAGGTAGTTTTCGATAGGAGAAAGTTCCCCATGGGAAGATAAAGGTTGTCTTATGTTCATCAGCAGGTAAGATTTCAATCTGGTTATACCCAGAGAAGCCATCCATGAAAGAGAAGATTACGCTCCTAGCGCAATTATCGATGATTTGGTCGATGAAGGGCGTAGGGTAGTTGTCCTTTGGACAAGCTTTGTTGAGATCCCGATAGTCAACACAAACATGGATGGTCCCTTGTTTTTGGCAACCGGAACAAGGTTGGAGACCCATTCTATCAAAGGGACAGGATAGATAAAGCCATATTTTAAAAGTTTCTCAACTTCTGCCTTTATAGCTGCGATTTTCTTGGGATGAACCGGGCGAAGCTTTTGTCGAACAGGTTTCGCACCAGGGTAAGTCTTGATTTCGTGCATGATGACTGAAGGGTCGATCCCTGGCATCTCTTCGTAGCTCCATGTGAAGACATCGCAGAATTATTTAAACAAAGCGGTGTAAGAGACCACTTCTTTGGGTGTGAAATTAGCACCAAGATTAATGTTTTCCACGACACCTTCTTTGATCAAAATGTCGATAACAATCGTAGTAGAGATGTTACCCATATTCCCCTTAGAGAGAGTATCTTGTGTGAGGATGGGAGATTGAGGAGCATCGGTAAAATAGGGAGGGAATATAGAGTGTATGTCTTGGTGAATTTCTTCCAAAGGCAGAAGAAAAGAGGATTGATGATGGTTATCATCCCAAGGTAGATCGTCAATACTAAGCATTTCCATAATAGATTTGTCAGAAGGGAAAATTTTGGAAATGTAATCGATTGCAGACGATAAGGAATCCAACCATGAGGGCACCGAGTAGGCATCAGGTGCCAGCAAATGTGGGTTGTTTGGAGAGGGAGAGGAAGATTGAATAGCTACGTATGCGGCCTCAGCTGGGCTAAGTGGCATAGTATCATCGAGCACATCGAATTCCATAGGACTAGGTACAATCCAAGGATCAGATGATTCCAAGGATTGATAAGGCATAGTCGAGATCATATTGACGGTGGAAATATGATGCGTGGTAGGTGGAAGTGGTGTAGGGAAGGTACCCATAAGGCTAGAAAATTTTAACAAGCCAACACCAAGGCTTTCATACGTAACTAGGTGGTCTCCCAAAAAAGGAATGTTGTTGGTGACAGGGACGCGAGCCTCGGGTGCATAGAAATCAAGTTGATCGATAGTGACAATTTTTCCTTGATGGGGGAATTGTACACATAAAAACACCGATGAGGTGACGATAGTCATAGCGTAAAACCAACTTCTTCCAAGTAGTAGGTTGTAATCGAGGGGGGCATCGACCACCTCGACATCAACGGTAATAGTTTTTCCACCCAACTGAACGACTAAGGATTGTAACAGTCCGTGAGAATGAAAACCTCATCCATCGAAAGCACGTAACATCATAGGGGATTTATTAAGGGAAAGTGATTTTAATCCTTTCCAACAAGCTAAAGACATGACACAAGTAGAGGCTCCCTCATCCAAGATAGTTCGGTGGATTTGTTGATTGTGAACAACAACATCGATTTGAAAAGCTAGTTGGTGGGAGAGTCATGGTTGATGATCATCCAGATTAAATGTGAGGTTATTAGATGACTTAGGGTCGAAAGCGCCGATAGCAGCTAAGAGAGTTCTACATTGGCTAAGACAGTGTTGTAGAACTTCCAAGGTGGACATAGCACACAATGATTGGGACAAATATTCTACAATGTTGTAGTTTTGGGCAGCCCATGAACTAGGATTGAAGGTATATTTCTAGACAGTGCTCTTAGGAGGGCATAAAATGGAGTCAAATGAATGTATCTCAATCTGAAGTGGCCCAGATGGAGGGCTAGCAGATGGAGGACTAACGAAAGATGGTAATGGGTCTGGTACGAAACCATTAGTAGTCTTTGGCTTATCAAGTTTAACTGGCATGTCATATGTTGCAGAGCAAGTGGTCAGATTAACCCCATTGAACATGTAAATGTGGGCACTTGTCGAGGCCTCGTCATGGGATTGGTTGGAACTGCCCCTTGGAGTGGGGGTTTGAGCAACTAAAGATTGTTGTTGTGGAAAAGGTTGAGTAAGCACAGTGGGTTGTGAATTTCCCTTAAAAAGCTTGGCCACTTCATCGCGATGTGGATAGTCTCGGGTGTAGTGATCGTCACCACAAATGAGACATGGGAATTTCAGTTTTCGTTGTGGTTGTTTTCCGACAACAGGGGTTGGTGGTTGATTTTTTGGTTGTTCGTTGTTATTTTTTTTCTTTGGTTTATTTCTCGCTTTCTTCTTGCCGCCGAGTTGTTTTGAAGGGGTCGATTGGACCGTGTTCACCTCAGAGACCTAAGTTTGAGGGGGGGTAGAAGAGGGTGCAGTCGGGATGGGATCAGCTGTTGAAGTGGGTCACTAAGTTGTTCTAGTCGACTGGGAAGTAGATTGGGTTTTGACAGAGCCAATAACTCCATCCGCATGCAAGGTAGACGATGGTTTGGATGGATCGTTAGTGGCACAGGTAGCATTCGGTATCAACTCGTACAAAGTACCAGACTATGAATAAACTAAGTCTAAGTACTAAGCTCGGGCAATAGCTTCTTCCTCGGTGACTACACTACCCATAGAAACATCACGAGCGATCTGGGGTAACAATGATTTAGTGAACCATTCCACTAATAATTGGTCAGGAATGACCACTTTGATTAGCCTTCGTCATCGTCTCCATTCATGAATATGATCGAAGATGTGTACGGAAGTTGTCTGACGAAGGGAGGTCAATAGTTCAGTACCCATCTCGTATCGAATGGGTAGTTGGAAGTGTGTGAGGAAGGACATGGCGAGAGAGTTGAAATCGTGAAAGGAGACATGTGGTAGTTCAATATACCATTTTGTTGCGGAACCTGTAAGCATTCATTGGAAAAGACGCAAACGTATAGAATCGTCCATGAGGGAGCTAGATGAACACCACAAATGGAAAGTCATCACGTGGTTGTTTGGGTTTTCTCCAGACTTTCCGTCAAATTTTGGGATATCAGAAGGAAGTTTAGCTGGAATAGCTGGCCAAACCGGAGAATGATAAATAGGGTCATTCGTTAACTGAGACAAGTCTGGAAGGTCCAGGGTTGCTAGAAAAGGTAGTTGTCGGTTAATCTGTGGGTGATACTGGTGTGGCATGGGGACACTAGTAGGGCCATACACTGGGTTATGTGGATAATTGTAACTAGTGGGCCCTCTTGTGTAAGGTTGGTGTTGACCAGGGTACACAGGATTTGAGGTGTTTTGAGAAACATGTGCGAGCGGAGGATAACCGGATGGGTTTTAAGGATTATAAGCTGGATTTTGTCCATAAGGAGGTTGTTGCGGAGCTTGAGAATTGTGTCTTGCTGAGAACTATGGGTTTCCTGGAAAAGGGATATTCCATGGATTAGGTGTGGCAGACACATTTTGTCCATATGGTTGATGGTAGGCTCCAGATTGAGGCTTCCCCCCAGCATCAGGGTGCCCCCCAAATGGAAGTTGTCCTCCGGTGGGAGGATACCCCCTAGCTTGAGGTAGAGTTCCCAGAATTTGAAAACCAGATGTAAATGACTGACCGATACCACTGAATGGATTAAGACCACCAAGATCGGTCCCTCCGGATTGTTGGATAGGTATGGAACTTCTTGGTATAACTTGGGTAGTAGTGGCAGTGGAAAGATTCAGTGCTTTGTACCCAAAAGGGAGTGATGATGTAGGTCTTGGTGTTACTGGTGTGCCAATAGCATCTTGGCTAACCACCGCATTACCGGCGGGAATGGTTGGAATGTGAGGGACCATTGTAGAATGGGCCATCTGGAGAGAAGAAGTAGACCTAGGGCCAACGGACGAAGTGTTCAGACCAATGGATGGTGTGGCCGTAAAAATGGTAGTACCGGTAAAATGGTTTAAGGGTACGATGTAGGTGATAGGTGTATCAACACCCATCCATGTTCCATAAAGATCCCATACCATATGCGGCAGACTTCAAACAATGTATGCGGTCCAAAAGGGGTCATCGGCTAAAGGTTTTGAACGAGACCCAGCCGAAATGTTAGAAGGATTGATGATGACAAATTCACCAACTGAATTCAGTTGGAGGGTGCATCGTTCATATCCCTCTGGAATGCGGAAAGCTTCTGGAGACTCTGAAACAATTCAAAAATTCTCTAAAGGAGTGGGAACTTCTTCTTGGGAAGTTGTAGTGTCTTGAACCTCGCTCTATTGAGGAGATTACTCCGTAGAATGAGGGGGTAAAGGGGTATTCCCTTCCATATTTTTTGGAGGAAGTCCCTGTAGCCTCCGCGAACGGCGTGGAGGGTCGATGTTGGGGAAAAAGAGTCGACAAAAAAGATCTATGGCCAACTACCGAAAAGAAACAACATACGCTAATAGAATCTAGGAATCACAACCAAGCAAACAGGGCCTTCTCTCAATGACCGTACTAGTTGGTGATGAAATCCAACGTCGCATGATCAAGTCAAGAAGGGGCGGGGATATGGTGGAACAGTTACAATGGCGACCTGCTTAACGGACTTACGCCTTGGTGCAAGCTTCCATGCAGTAATTGTGGATTTACCCTTCAAGGAGCCCGAGTGAGTTT
>CBVK0101805501.1:0-11855 GCA_900067695.1 Picea abies | reverse complement strand
CTTTCTCGTTTTAGGGGAATCTTGTGAGAAGGGAGGGCCCACCTTCTTCACAAGATTCACCCGTTAGTTTTAGAGTGTGTTAGTATAATCTTTGTTTATGCTTTGATTAACTTTTGTCTGATGAAACACTACTTTTAATGAATTTCTCTTTGCTGAAACACTATTGAACTCTGTCTTGTTAAGAACTTTAGTTTATTGAATGGAATTCGTAATTATTTTTATTAGAAATCTTGTGCGATGATTTTATGAGGCTATCCAGATATTGGGTTAAGGGTTCTTGCTCAGAAAGGAAGGGATCAAAACATCCTGCTCTCTGTAGATTTCAATTACTTCCACAAGTGTGCTAGCCAGAGATTGGGTTAAGGGTTCCTGCTCAGAAAGGAAGGGATCAGAATATCCTGTTCTCTGTAGATTTCAATTACTTCTGCAGTGTGCTAGCCAGAGATTGGGTTAAGGGTTCCTGCTCAGAAAGGAAGGGATCAGAATATCCTGTTCTTTGTAGATTTCAATTACTTCTGCAGTGTGCTAGCCAGAGATTGGGTTAAGGGTTCCTGCTCAGAAAGGAAGGGATCAGAACATCATGTTCTCTATAGATTTCAATTACTTCCGCAAGTGTGATAGCCAGAGATTGGGTTAAGGGTTCCTGCTCAGAAAGGAAGGGATCAGAATATCCTGTTCTCTGTAGATTTCAATTACCTCTGCAAGTGTGCTAGCCAGAGATTGGGTTAAGGGTTCCTGCTCAGAAAAGAAGGGATCAGAATATCCTGTTCTCTGTAGATCTCAGTTATTCTTCACAAGTGTGCTAAACAGAAATAGGGCTAAGGGTTCCTGCTTAGAAAGGAAGGAATTAGTTGGCCTTGTTTTCTGCTAGATAGAGTTAGCCTTCTCTGCATTATTGTTTTCATGAAAGAGTGCTAATCAGAAATAAGATGTTGAAGTCTCTGCTTGAGATTAAGGGTCCTCTTCTTTGGTTACAGAATAGTTGTTCTTTCATGTTGCAAGAGTTATTTTAATGTAATCCAGGATTCTTTAGATTAATCTTTAAGATCTGCAATAGGTAGGTTACTTTCCTGTAATTTAAGTCAGAACTTCAGTTCATTCAAGGCAAGTGTGATTAATATAGTTTCCTTTACTACAACTCTAAGTTGCTTTTGGAATTGAGCATATATAGTGCGTGGTTATCTTTGAAATAACAGACTTCCCTGGGTTGACAATTTATGTATCACTTGATTTTTTGAATTAATTAAGCAATTATAATGACCAACATTTTGGTGTCGTTGCCGGGGAAGGTAGCTATAGATTTCAAAAGTACTTATGATTTTTTATTTTATTTTTAGATAAAAAGATTGCATGAAAGACCCCAAAGACACCAACCCTACAGGTGGCAAGGGAAAAGGAAAAGGAGGAAGAAAGACTTACATTGACGAGATTTTATCAAAGTCTAAATCTGCTGCTCAACGACCAAACCTTCGAAAAAAAAACTCCCAGCCTTCATTTCAAGCAATTTTTGGAACAGGGAAAGAAGTTTGGAGTCCTGAGACAGTCCAGAAGACAGTAGGAGACATTGAGGACAGAGCAAGTGCAGCAGGGGAGAAGACAGAGGAAAACATGGATGAGTACAATGAAGAATTGCATCATGAAGAACAAGCAAGTCCTGAAGGAGAGGTAAAAGATGAAAATTCTTTCTCTACATTAGGATTTTCTATTGGCGATCTACCTAGAGGAGCAGCCCCCATGAAAAACATTCCACTCTCAACATTGCCTAATTTTCATGGTTTATCTTCAGAGGATCCTGATGAATTTATGTTTGAGTTTGATATATTATGCAGAAGTTATGATTACGTTTCTAATGCTCAAAAACTAAAGTTATTTCCAGCAACACTAAAAGGGAATGCACTAAGATGGTTTATGAGTCTTGGAGGCCATGTAATCACAACATGGGACCAAATGAAACAGAAATTCCTGAACAAATACCAGGACTACTGCCGAACGAGAGAAAAAAGGGAGGAGCTATTCAAGATGATGCATAAAGAGGACGAGAATCTGGAAGACTTTGTAGAAAGGCTACAATACAATCTACAAAGATCCAGTCATCCCAATGTAAGTAAGGATATTCTCAAAACTATTTTATTAAAAGGGGTAAGGGATGACTCTCTGGAAATGTTGAATATGCTTGGGAAAGGGGACATATCTAAGGAATCATACGATGAAATTGTTAATTTATGCAAAAGATGTTCAAGAGGAGCTTCAAGAAATAGATCAAACAGCAGGGACACCACATTTTCAAGAGTCCAGAAATCAGCCAGTGGGGGAGCAACAAGAACCGAGATAGGTAATTTACTTGAAGGTTTTAAAACTGAAATGTTAAGCTCTTTTGCCTCACAAATTGATACCCTGTAGATTAAGAAAAATCAAGCAGAAGCAGAAGCAGCCTTGTCCATC
Source organism: Picea abies (assembly GCA_900067695.1). Classification (NCBI taxonomy): domain Eukaryota; kingdom Viridiplantae; phylum Streptophyta; class Pinopsida; order Pinales; family Pinaceae; genus Picea; species Picea abies. The sequence continues at coordinate 9,413 of CBVK0101805501.1, read as the reverse complement.
TTTTTTTCTCAATGCAGAGATAAGCACCCACGAAGAGAATGTCCACTGGACAAAAATCCAATCTGCACTATCTGTGATAAAGATCATGATACCCAAAATTGTCCATCTTTACCAGGGATCAAGGCAGCATTACAACCAACGGACGAAGAAGTTGAAGTTGTCTATCTGATGACACAAAGGAGACAATGGCAACCGCGGGGACAAGGTATGAACTCTAACACGCCATTTGCATCTTCTAATCGTTGGAATAATTATTCTTCTTTCAATCAAATGAGTTACCCCCCCACCCCTTCAACCAAATGCAATACACTAATCAAATGAATTACCCATCCATGCAACAAACTTACCCACCCATGCAACAAACTTACCCACCCATGCAACAAAATAACCCACCCTTTGTTGATCCCTCAATGTGGACCCCTTGGCCTCCACAACAACAACAACCATATCAGAGCCAATGGAATCAAAATTGGAGAGGACAACAACTCCCCTTTCAAAATCAATTACCTCAAATCCTACAACCACTCTCCTTACCAGCAGGTATTCCTCCAAAAAACCAAACAATGAGACCCCAACTACCTGTACAACCTAACCCCAACCCAAATAATAAAGCTGTGCAATGCATTGATATTTATAACCAGCCTACACTTTCTCTTCTCCCTGCGCAATGCAACGATATTCATCTTCGATCTAGGAGAATAGTGGAACCTACCATAGCTGATGTTACCTCTTATGATAAAGAGGAAACAAAAGAGCATGATGTACCTGAAAAGGTACAATCATCCTCTAACAACGCTGCTGAAACAACAACACCACTATTTCCTGAGCGTTTAGCCTTAACTAAAACGCCTGAACCACCAGCCTTTAATCTTCTAGGGGAATTACAAAATTTATATGTCAAAATTCCTCTACTACAAGCACTCAGAGATGTAACAATCTATGCTAGGACAATGCGAGATATTTGTGTTAAAAAGCCTGGTAGGAAAACTAAGGATCCCCTTACAGTCCATGTTATGGGAGACCTGTCTGCACTAATGTCAGGTAAAACTCCCCCAGTCAAATATGGTGATCCTGGCCACCCTACCGTTATAGTACAAGTTGGAAAAACGATAATCCCTCGAGTCCTGGTAGACCTAGGTGCAGCCATCAATATCATGACTTTGGAAACCTTACAACTGCTACAATTACAAAATGAAGTCAGAGAAACCCCAACTATCCTAGTATTGGCTGACCGATCCACAATTAAACCAGAAGGAGTCATTGAAGACCTCAGTTCCTCTATGGAATCCTGGAATTATCCAGTCGACTTTACAGTGCTGCAGCCCAAAACAAAGTTGGGGGGGCACCCTCTAATTTTGGGTAGACCTTGGCTGGCCACAGCAGATGCTTTTATCAGTTGTAGATCAGGTTCAATGACAATTTCAAATGGTTATGAAACTAAGCAGCTTACCCTCTATCCTCATGCTACACCCCTGGTTAACAATGATAATTCTGTATGGGTAGATTCTAAGGATAAACCTACTCAACCCCTTTTGACTATCGGACAAGCTTTAAGCCTGAAAGACTCTACTGAGGATGAAATAATCAATAATTTTATTTGTGAACCCTCCTTTGTAACTCCAGAAACTCATAATCAACTAACTGCACTGTTGGAGTCTGATAATCAAGAAAAACTCAATTCAGAAAGCCCACCTCAAACATCTAACACCATCTTCTCCAAAAGCATACCAGTGGAAATTGAACCTGGCAAAACATTGAACATAAACCCTAATTTGACAGAAGCTGAAACACAACAGTTAATGAAGTTACTTCGGGAAAATAAAGAAGCATTCGCATGGGATTACACAGACATGAAAGGAATCTCTCCTGAGTTATGTACTCATCGAATATATATTAAGGAAGATTGTCGGCCAATCTGCCAACCTCAGCATCGAATGAACCCGAACTTAAGAGAAATCCTCAAAGAAGAACTTCAAAAACTGCTCAATGCAGGGTTTATCTATCCTATATCAGACAGTGAATGGGTATCCCCGTTGATAATAGTTCCTAACAAAAATGGGAAATGGAGAGTATGTGTGGATTACAAAGCTTTAAATAAATCCACTCAGAAAGATCACTTTCCATTACCATTCATTGACCAAGTATTAGATAATTTGTCAGGGAAGAAATTTTTCTCATTTTTAGATGGTTTCAGTGGGTATAACCAGATCAAAATTGCACCTCAAGATCAAGATAAAACCACCTTCACTAGCCCTCCGGGAACCTTTGCTTATAGAGTCCTTCCATTCGGACTATGTAATGCACCAGCAACCTTCCAAAGGGCAGTTTTAGGAATCTTTTCTGATATGCTTAATGACTCTATGGAAATCTTTATGGATGAATTTACTCCTTATGGTGTTTCTTTTCAGGAAGCACTGGAAAACCTTGAGAAAGTACTTAAACGATGCATACAAGCCCAACTCTCCTTAAGTACAGAAAAATGCCATATGATGATGAGTGAAGGAATAGTGCTTGGACATTTTATCTCATCTCAAGGAATTCAGGTAGACTCATCCAAAATACAAGTCATTAAGAATATTCCTACTCCAAAAACCCAAACATAGGTAAGAAGCTTTCTAGGACATGCTGGATACTACAGAAGATTTATTAAGAATTTTTCCAAAATAGCTTCTCCCCTGTTTGTTTTACTGATGAAAAATGTTGAATTCAAATGGACCAATTTTTGTCAAGAAGCATTTAATACACTTAAACATCAGTTATCTACAACACCTATCCTTAGAGGACCTGATTGAACAATTCCCTTTCACATATCCTCCGATGCTTCAGATACTGCTATAGGAGTTGTCTTGGGACAAGAAGAAGATCATCTCCCTTATGCTATATATTTCATCAGCAAGAATATGACCCCTGCTGAACTCAATTATACAGTCACCGAGAAGGAATTCTTAGCGGTTATCTATGCAATTAATAAATTTAGACATTACATTACTAGCTACTCTACTTTTTTCCATACTAATCACTCATCTATCAAGTACTTAATGAATAAACCTATCACAAATGCTAGAGTCACCAGATGGCTACTGTTATTGCAAAAATTTGATATTACAATTGTAGATAGACTAGGAAAAGAGAATGTAGTTGTTGATTTCCTTTCTCGATTGACACATGATGATGATACCCCAGTAGATGATTCCTTTCCTGATGAATATCTATTTGCATTTTCTGCTCACTCACCTTGGTATGCAGATATTGCTAACTACTTGGTTGCAGGAAAGTTTCCATCACACCTATCCTACCGAGAGAAAAAAAATATTATTCATCAAAGTGCTCGGTATAGTTGGATAAGTGGGTACCTTTTCCATACAGGAGCTGATCAAGAAATTCGAAGGTGTATTAGAGAATATGAGGTATATGATCTATTGAAAGCTTGTCATGATGGCCCTTGTGGAGGGCATTTTGCTGATAAGAGAACAGCATATAAAATTCTCAGGATGGGGTACTATTGGCCCTCACTCTTCAAGGATGCAAAGAAATATGTCAAGGCCTGTGATAGCTACCAAAGAGTAGGCCAACCTAATCATAGAGATGAAATGCCATTAAACCCCCAGGTAGTACTTGAACCATTTGAAAGATGGGCCTTAGACTTTATAGGACCCATCAACCCCCCATCCAATCAAAAATTTTATATAGTGGTCTGCACAGACTACATGACTAAATGGGTGGAAGCCAAGGGACTCCACAGAGTGACTGAAGAAGCAGTTATAAATTTCTTATTTAAAGACATCTTCACCAGATTTGAAATGCCAAGAGAATTAGTTACAAATGGAGGACCTCCTTTCACTTCCCATGGGTTCAAAGCCACCCTTCAGAAATATCATATTCAGCAGATAATGACTACAGCATACCACCCCCAAGCCAATGGACAGGTGGAAAGAACAAACAAAGTAATAGAAGCCATTCTCACAAAAACAGTAAAGGAAAATAGAAAGGATTGGTCCTACAGGCTCCCTGAAGCACTATGGGCCTACAGAACTACCTGGAGAAATACTACAGGATTCTCTCCCTATGAATTATTCTATGGAAAGAGTGTTTCTTTTCCTGTGGAATTTGAGATAAAAACCTTAAGGACTGCTTTAGCTGTCAACCTTGATCTAACCGATGCACAGACAACCAGGTTGCAGCAGCTTAATGAACTAGAGGAGAAAAGACTAGATGTCATTCAGCAAACAACCATAATTCAACAGCAAAGATCAAAATGGCATGACAAAAATATCAAGAACAAGCAGTTCCAAAAAGGTAATTGGGCCCTACTGTATGATTCCCGGTTCAAAGAATTTCAAGGGAAACTGCGTACAAGATGGCTTGGACCTTACGAAGTAGACACAGTTTTCCCCAATGGAATAGTAAGGCTCCTCACAATTGAGGACTCCAGAACTCCGTTACTTGTAAATGGTCATCGGCTCCGTCTGTACCAGTGACCTATTTCTAAAGAATATTTTAAGGCCACATGCATGGAAGACGCCCATTTTCTCTTCGTTGAGGGGGTTTCTACCCCTAATAGCAATTAATTCTTTTAAGTTAATTTTCTTTAGTATTAGATTAGATTAGATTTTATTTACTAATAATCCCTGTCAAGAAATACCATGTTACAGTCGATTTTTGCAGATTCCTGATCGAAGCACGACCACTAGGAGAGGACGATCCTACTTCAAAGAGACAAGCTTTCACGATGCTGAAACACCATTGTTCAGCATTATTGACTTTCACAATGTTGAAACACCACTGTTCAACACTATTGACTTTCCTGATGCTGAAACACCACTGTTTAGTACTCCTGACTTTCCTGATGCTGAAACACCACCGTTCGGTACTCTTGACTTTCCTTCATTACCGAAACACCCCTACCACCAACCCCACACCTAATCCCCCATCACTGATCAGCAACCTTTTACCATTTTTCCCCTTTCCTCACCATTCTTCATCGACGAAACAACATCGTCCAGCAATTGTTTCACCTTTTCTTTTCCATTGCTGAAACACCATTGTTAGCAACCCTTCATCATTTTCCCTGATGCTGAAACACCACTATTCAGCACTTTTTATTCTTCCCACTCCCAAAACACTACAGTCTGTCATCTCCTCACCATTCTTCATCGACGAAACAACAACGTCCAACAATTGTTTCGCCTTTTCTTTTCTGTTGCTGAAACACCATTGTCAGCAACCCTTCATCATTTTCCCCGATGCTGAAACACCACTGTTCAGCACTTTTTATTCTTCCCACTCCCAAAACACTACAGTCCGCCATCTCCTCACCATTCTTCATCGACGAAACAACACCGTCCAGCAATTGTTTCGCCTTTTCTTTTACGTTGATGAAACACCACCGTTCAACACTCTTGACTTTCCTCCGATGTTGAAACACCACTATTGACTTTCTTCCGATGTTGAAACACCACCGTTCAACACTCTTGACTTTCCTCTGATGCTGAAACACCAGTCTTTCAACATCATCTGTCAGCAAACTTGTACGCCCTCATATTATAGTTCGTCCTTCCAGTCAGCAAACCCTCAACACAATTCATCTATTAGATCAAAAGTCTCCACCACGACAGGACTACCACAGACAGGCATGATATTTTGTTTGCAGAACGAATCAAAAGGTAAGGCGAGGTATGTAAATTTTATGTAATTCAGTTAGACTATAGTTAATGGGAAGATTCTATATCATTATGACCACTCAAGTGAAATCATTACTAGCCGCACTTGACTGGAGGGAAGGACACATCAAATCTTCGATACCATCATTTCACACAAATTCACTGCCGCCACCCCTATTTCACCACCCTTTCGCACATTTGACCGTCATTTTGCATAACGTCTCTCGGAAAACTCACTCTGCGCAGAAGCTGAGACTCAAACTCTTGACGTTGTATCTTACCGAGCTGGTAGCCATGGGAGGATCTGTCATACGGAACGAGCCTGCCACCACAACACTGTTAGAACACTATCCAGCAACTTATCAAATCTTCCAGCAGGCAGGATGGCTCAATTACTTTCAGAGACTTCACGGGTATAATGAACAACAGGTCCTGCAATTCGCCCAAAATCTTCAGGAGGACCATTCTGTTGTCGAAGGGCTCCAAATATCAGTAACAGAAGAAGACATAGCACAGGTCTCAGGTTTCCCTATCGACAACACTCGCATGTTCAGCTGTAAGCACGTCATTTGGAATGCTCTGCAGAACTTCTTCCTGCTAGAAGAACGAATTGAATTTAAAGGCAGGGGGTTTCAACTCATCTCACTGCCACCCCCATGGCCAGAAGTTGCACGATTCATCAAACATTACCTGACCTGTGAAGGATGATATCAGGTAGTTTATCAGCATGACTTTCTTCTGCTATCTCATTTAAGGCATAATAGATGGGTAAATATTCCTTATTATTTGCTGGGCTGTCTGAAAAATATGGCACACTATTGCAGAAAGGATAAAGATCCCACCCTTTCACTCACCCACCACCGTCTTGTTCAATTGCTCATCCATAGGGGTTTTTCTCAACAAAACCTCCCACTAAATAACCCACCCATAAATCCCCAAGCAGCTACCGAAATTCCTGAAAATTCCCAGGAGCAGCAACCGCAAAACCCCCCAGACTCCCTCGAAGTACCCAATAGCTCGCCCACAGAACCAACCAGTCCAATCAATTTCCCTACCATACCAAATCCACCGCATACCTTACCAAATTCATCCACTCCCGCCCTTCATATTCTTACTGATGACTCTGAACCAGATAATTCCTCCTGCCCCATCATTGAAGAAAGACCTTCACGAAAACGAAAACAAGTTCCCCTCTTTCCACCCTTCTTACGGAAAAAGAGAACAAGAGCCTCCACAAGGACACCCTTTATGACCACTACCCTAGATCCCCCACCGATTCGACTGATACCTCGAACACCTCCAACCTCCCCAAGCCTAGGATCTTTGCCTATTCCAACCACAGGCACTGAAACACAAGAACCAGATACCCAGGATAAAGTAGTTGAAACACAAGAACCAGCTACCCACTCAGTGGCTGAAACACAAGAACCAACCATAGCTGAAACACAAGAAACAACTACGGCTGAAACACAAGAACCAGCCACTGATATTGAAATTGAGTTACAGGAACCAGATGCCCAGACATCATTTGTTTCAAATAAAGTAGCTGAAACACAAGAACCATCTACCCATCCAGTGGCTGAAACACAAGAACCAGCCACTGATTTTGAAATTGAATTACAGGAATCAGAGGCCTGGAATGATGCAACAGTACCCTCCTCAAGCAAAGTAGCTGAAAAACCAGCTACCCATTCAGTGGTTGAAACACAAGAACCAGCCACTGATACTGAAATTGATATACAGGAATTAGAGGCTCAGGGTGCTGCAACTTTACTTATCCTACACCAAGAAGCTTAAACACAAGGAGCAGCTACCATTCCTGCAACTACTCCCCAACAACTAGAAGCAACAATGGCATCTGTCTTGCAGGAAAACGAGTTTTTAAAGTCAAAACTGGAAGCATATAAGCAAGAACTAGCCAGGGCAAAGGAAGCATATGAAAAGGAACTAAATTTGTACACCTTAGGCCGTATAGCAACCTTGTCAGATAAAACTACAGAGAGCTTGTGTAAAGAATATATGTGTTGCCAATGTGGATATATTTACTATCAAGCAGGATATAAGGTAATTCAAGTCCCAGTGCCAGGAGAAGCCCCTACTCCTTCACCCTTTGTAGCCAAGGAAGAACCTACTGCAACACAAGAACCAGTAGGCCCTCCCAAGCTCAAGACTGAACCTGCTGCAACACAAGAACTAGTAGGCCCTCCCAAGCTCAAGACTGAACCTGCTGCAACACAAGAACCAATAGGCCCTCCCAAGCTCAATACTGAGCCCTACATTTCAACAAAAGAAGCCCCTACTGTTGTCAACAAGGCTGTACAAAAAATGCCTATGGAGGAATTTACACCTCCCAACCAGATCAATCTCTCCACTTCCAGGGAACAATCTACTTAAACCTTACCTCATCCCACTACTTCCAACGCTGAAACACAGACTCAGCTATGGGATGAGCAGGAAGAAATACAAAAATGGAAGAAAGAGTATGCTAAAACACAAGCCAAAAACCTGCAAGTGCACAGACAAATCTGGATAAATCACACTTACTCAAATTGGGAAGCATTAGAACAGACACGCCAGGAATCCTGTGACCTTAAGAAGAAGAATAAAGAATTGAAAGGTAGATTGGCCCTGGTATTTGATTTGGTACAGAAACTACTGGCCACAAGAAATCCATCTTGCAACTACTCCTTATTCCTTATGGAGCGACTCACATGGTTTCAGATCAAATCCATTATAGAAGGTAAACCCCATGGAGTACTACACCCAACAGATTTTGTCAAAACTTTTGTAGCAGCCTTTACTAGGGATCAGCACCTCCTCTATGAGGCATACTTTCACAATGAGGCCATTCCCAAGAACAAGCTGCTAAACATAAATCCCCTTGTTGGGGACATCCAAATTCGAGCATTCACTTCCTTTCTCTATAATCAGATTTTGTGGCAAGATGACTTTTTGGCTGCTAAGCACAATGAAGATAATCGCCTCCTCTGGATAAGACCAGAACCACAGAAGGAAACTACCTTTATCACAGAATATTATGAGTTCTTAAAACAACCAGGGGTGACTGAACATGTTCAGTAGCTACAATCAGAAGTGCTCCAGGATTGTCAGCACATCATCAGATCCATAGAGATTCTTGCCCTCTAGGCCAATAACCTGTTTTGGCAGCAATCCATGGAGAAGAGACAAGAGCACAATCCTTTTGGTCCTGCCAACCTAGAAGTAGCAATTTCCAGGATACCCAACTACATCCAGTGTGTTAGGCATTGTGCTGAAAAATGGATAGGGTACCAGTTTTATTTTCCCATCCTCTGGTTGCGAATAGAAAGGTATCAAGTCAGTTATAAGCTGCCTAAGAAGGCAGAAACAACAGCATGGAAAAGATTACAGCAAGTCCAAGGGTTCAGAACGCCAACGGAAAGTACCTCCCATAGTTACTGCTTGAGTAACTTACATGCTCAGATTCGGTATCCAGACTCTGATTCAGAGTGAGTTGCCTGAGGACACGCAACACCTTGAGTTGGGGGGGATGTTAGGACCACACAATGTACCTTTTTGCCTATACTTTTTGCCACTATTGTACTCTTGATCACCCATATTTAAACTCATACTATCACTTTATCTGATCATTCCAAAGGTATACAACGTCCCTTCTCATTACTATACGTTTAATCTGTTTTGCATAATATTTTACATCACTCTCGTACTTAACCATTGATTAGAAATGTATAAGTGTTCAAACTGCAGATTAGC
>CBVK0101805499.1:0-17015 GCA_900067695.1 Picea abies | reverse complement strand
ATGTTTGACATGAGGGAGAGCTTTAAGGAGTGCGAAGGTGATCTTTTCTTTGTCGACAAAATTATGAATAGAGAAATAACCTTCTAGCAAAGTTAACCATTTTTCTAGGGCTTCTGCATCTATCTGTCCTTCAAATACAACAATATCAAAATTAGCTTGTACCTTGAAAGGTGAGGTACCTCCAAATTGGCCACTTGATTAAGATATGCTTGACGCTATCAACAAGCATTTAAGGATGTGGGAAAAATTCTCCATCATTTCGTCCCTTTGTCACGTGAGAGCTTACTCAAGCAACAGATTGGTCTGCTCCATCATTTTTCTTTTCTTCTACCATTGAGGGTTTCTTGGGTGTGAGAGAGAGATTGTCTTCAAGAGAGACAAGATCAAGACCCAACTTGCTATACTTGGACCTCATCGGAGACATGCACAAAAAAAACGATCAAGAGCAGCCTGCTTTGATACCATTGATCTCGATTATTTTTGACACGAAATGAGATCGGAGATATAATAAAGAAATGCACAGAGATATTAGAGATATTTAATAATATAACAAAAATATATCATAAATACAACCATAAACAAATATATACAGTGATACACAATTTCTATTAATGAAATAAATGTACAGAGATTGTAAAATACAGAGTGAAAGACTCGATAGAATGGTGGCAAGTTATCTCTGAGAAGAGATGTGACGACTACTTGCGTTCACAAGATGATTATTACAATGAGGCTCTGAAGGCCTATTTATAATAAGAAGGAATGATAAAAACCCTATACATCCCAAAACCTAACCCTAGGAGATGAAGCGTCAAAAGTCATGTGGGCCCTGTTTGGGTAAGTGAGTACATCAACTTCCCAGTGTCGTAACTTTTCCATACGATCTCCATTTCAGGCGTGTGATAGCTCATTGGCAAGGTATCATTGAGGAGATTCATTTTGGGTGCTCAATAATTCCTTTGGCTATCATTGAGAACCTTGATCTCGAAAAGCCTTCGTTTGGGCCTGTTATCGCACAATTTGTAGCTAGGTCAAATGGCTAGAAGGTAGAGGCCAAACTGGCATAACAGGAACCTATCCCACCCAATGTCACAAAAATGGGGAGGTTCTTTCTATTCAGAGAGGTTATCCCAGGGGAGACATCCCCAGTAACCTAGGGTTTTGAGGAGGCCAAAGTATCAAGGTCAAAGTAAAAGTTTGTCCTCACAAGTTACCACCAAGATCAGATAGTCTGGCTAAACAACCAATAATGAAGTGTAGCCCCAACTGAGAACACCTTCCCAAAACAAGACAATAGCAAAAAAATATACGTAGGCTATAATTCAATGGGTTAGTACTTCATATAACTATATGATGTCAATAAATAAGCAATTAAAACAATAGATATCAATGAGATCAATGTTAATTAATATTGAAATGGAATAATATCAATTAATCAATAAATATTGAGATGATGTAGCCAACAATGTATTTAATCAAGCCATTACTCACTAAATTCTCTTAAACCATCATGTAATTGCTTATCAAAGACAAATTCTGTGTCAAGATGGAATATCCAAGAGTGACATCAGCCTAATTAGGGTTAGTTAGTTAGTTAGGGTTTCAAATTATAAAAGTTTTAAGAGTCGTTTGGCCACTATCACTTCAACGTTGGGGAGCTGAGATCAGTGCCTAAGGGTAAATGGAGTCAATTAAGGAGAGGACACAAAGTTGAAGGGATAAAAGGCTAAGGATGAGAGGGAAGGGTTCTAGAGTGCTGCAATGGCAGGGACCTAGAATCAAAACCTTAGGGGAAAGAGGCTCACTCTGGTGTTGCTTAAGCAAGGCCTCGTTCTCTTTCCTCCTTCCTTAGATTAAACTTGGCAAAATGGCTAGCATAAAAGATAAGTCAAGACAAGAGAGTAAGGTGAGGGAGAGTGTTGCAATGACAAGGCTCTATCACCAAACCCTAGAAGCAGGATGACCCTAGGTGTAGATATCCTAGGCTTGGGATGTCTCCTCCTTCTTGGCTCTTAAAAGGTACGACTAGCACAAGGGAAGAAGTAAAAAGAGTGTAGCAATGGCTAGGCTCTTCCTTCCTTCTTCAATGGATGAATATTTCTCTTTTAGGGGACATGAAACAAGGACCTACTTGTGTGCTTGTTACCTAGGGTTTTAAATCAGCAAAGTTTATAAATAAATGCAAGAATATAAGCCTACAACAATTCAATTAAGAAGTTTTGTAGAAAAAACACTTACATATCATGAAGAAATAGCATTGCAAACCCTAGTTGTAAACCTTCCTTCAAGAGAAATGCCAAAAATTCCAAGAGAATCCTTCCTTCAACAAGTATGCCTCACTTAAAAGAATAAATACCCCAACTAGGGTGCAAAAATCAGATCTCACAAGAGAGTGAGTTTGTGTGTTATTCAAAACGAGGGAAAAACTCCTCAATATATATTGTATCATGACCTTCAATTAAATTTTAGGTCATAAAATTAGCCAACAAGGATTTAAACAAAAATCATATTGTTTTTACATTAAATGTTAAATCAAAACCCTAAATGAGCAAAAGATGATATGTCAATCCGTCCTGAGGGAGACATTAGGCCTTTTTGGGGCCAATGCAGCATCCAGAAACTAGACGTTAGCCCTCCTTGGTATCTTCCAAGCTTCCACACATGCCAATAACACTGTCCATCTACCATACACTCATGATGATGTCACAAGCCTTCTGGTGGCATCCTGGGTCATCCGGGGCCAATGTTTCATAGCAAGTGGGTCAATCCCCCTAGGTCTGGATCAGCCAAAGTGCCCTTGATGGAACGTCCTCTTCTTCTTCGATGCAAGACCCAAGTCAAACATCGTCCTATATCTGCCCCTAATGGGGTCCCATCAACCATCTGATGGGCTCTTCAACCCCATGGAGGTTCAAACTAATCATCTCCCCATGTGTATCGGTCCATGTGGTACCTGTCCATCAGGCATGGTCCTACACATCAAAAACTTCTCCCTCCATGGGCTCATTAGTCAGAAGGATCATAACAATGTTAATCATGTCTCATCATTAATATTATCAGACATATTCATACAAACCCTAATATATCATCCAATAGCTCAAAGATATTACAAAAACCTACAATACAAGGCTAAAGAAAGAGATAAGACACCTTATTGGGCTAGTATCCATAAGGAAAGGCAAGTCTCCAAGGGGTATCATATAAGCCATGTAAAATGAGGTGATGTGGATAAGGGATGTCTAGACATACGAGTAGAGTGAGAGACAAGGATGCATGATATTACTTGTGGGTGCCTTTGTAGAAGGCGAGTTGTACCCATCATGGATGCAATTTTTTCCAAGCCCTTTCTTTCCTTTATTCTTTCTTTTCTTTATTTGCTTTTTCTTTTTATTTTATTTCAAGGAATAACTAGAGGACACTACCTTGGTGTGGTGACCAGAGATGACAGTGTTACCCACAAGCACTTTCACAGATATGATAAGGCTGGCTCGTGATGAGATCCCCTTTCCCTTGGCCATGCAACCAAAGGTCACTTCCCTGGCATGGTAACCAGATAGTGGAAATGTTGAGACCCCCTATCCTCTTGGCTAGGTCTTGTTTTGTTATTTTTCTTCGGGTCCCTCTTGTTTCTTGCTGAGAGGATTTTTATTACCTTCTCGGGGATCCCTAGGCAAGGCATCTCTAGGTTTCATTTTTATGGATTTTATCTTTTACCAACTTCTTTTACCTTCTGGGCCTTTAGCCCCTTCTTCCCATTAGATAAGTTGCAACCCTACAAATAGATCATCCTAATGCCCGGACTAGGGGAATGGGATAGATGAGTGGGAGATAAGATGAAAAAGTGATGATATGATGAGAGCAGATGATGGCTTTTCAGAAATATTCCTGGTGGCAAACCAAAACCTATGGGTACAGGCTTGCTAGGGCACCCTGTCAATCCCCTCAACAATGGTCAAGTGAGTTAATGTAAGATCCAAGCAGTCGTTAGAAATAAAATGAGTAATATGCATATATATAAAGGTTACAATGATCAAAAGTGACACATACCATGATACCTAGACCAATTACCTCATGGAGCAATAGTCTTTTCTGATACAAGTCCAAGCTGAAGGTGATGGATGCTGCTGCTACTGACAAGATGAATCTGATGAAAGTGAAGAAGTATGGGCCCTCCAGGGCCATGCTCAGGTCGATCCTGCTCTCAGTACTCCATTTCTAGGACATGTGGGCCTCAAGACATGATCTCCTAGTTATCCATAGAAATCGGGGATAACATCTGGCTCCAACTCGGGGACATGTGCTCACCGTAGAGAACATGAGAAGCTCAACATATTTGGCATAACCTGCAGACCTTCTCAATTCGATAGGGGCATCAGTAACAAAGATGGGGTGGTATTTCCACCCTACATATATAGACATATATACATAACTAAAATAAAACAATCAATATGCAAATGTGAAAGAAAAATAACATGAAATGCAAATGGTATAATACACAAAGAATGCCTACTTACCTGTGAAGTCAGGTTACCCCATCCTAGTGGGGTTTGAGGAGGCGTCCACTGACAAGCACTGTGCTCCTTTGTCCCTACAGTGTAGATAGGTAGTAAGAGTCATTAACTGACTTTCTTCCAAACTTAAAAGGGCCAAGCCAAAGATGATTGTTTCCATTGATATTAGTAGGCTTCCCTTTATTGGCATCCCACATCCATACTATGTCTCCCTCCTTGTACTCTTTGAATTTGAATTTGGTCGTTCCTTGAACAAATCTGGTGTATTGTGTAGAGGGAGGTGGGTGGGAGTCTGCTATAAATATTTCCTACTATGAAGGATGGATCCATACATCATCTTATCTTATGGTGCCAACTTCCCTATCTTTATACCTATCTATGAGTTGCAGATATTTTTCTTTTGTGGACCTTTGTATCTTATCAAAATCTTCCTTTGTTGCAAAAGGCGTATCTTCTGGAGAATATTTTTGAGGAGCCTATCTGGTTTTGTCATGTGCTTTGTCATCTTTTATGGAATCACTAGGCTCTTGAACATGAGTTGTAGTCACAGGTACATTCTAGAGACAACCAACAGTTTCATCTTTCAATGGTCCATCTGATCCTTGGAAAAAGTTGTCAAATTGCTCTTTGATAGATGGTACCTTGATGACTTCTCTCAAAGGTATGGTTACAAACATCTTGGATAATTCCCCTTCAACGTCAAATTTTAGGTTAACTCTTTTAGTATTGGATGTTTTAGGAAAGATTACATCCACAGGTGGGTTTTTTGTTTGGTCAGCGGGAGGCTAGTCCAACTTCTTTCTTCTATACACCTGGAACTCTTATTTCTTTATCTTTTCTTTTGATTCCTGCTCTAGTTTGTTTATTACTTCCATCCTGGCTGATATGGCTGCTTCCCTTATGGCTTCTTGATGTTCTATATCTATGATATTTATCTGAGGGAAACCCATGAAGAAATCCATGTTGTTGACTTATTGATGGCCAGTGTTATAAGGACATTCATGCTCCCAATGTGCTTCACTGCACTCCAGGCAGGAAGGTTTTTCATCAACAACGTTCATAGGGGCCAAGGTATTTGGAACTTCTTGCTCATTCTTTGGCTTGTAAAATTGGTTCCCTTTCTGAAATTGTCCTTTGAACGGGGGCCTGGGTGCTTGGATCTGGGATTTTTCAAGTCTGACAATCTAGCTCATCATTTCTTCTTGATTCTTTATGATGCCATCCATGGAGGCTTGTAGCTTGCTGATACCGATACATAGATCTGAAGTAGGCTCAGTGTTGTGTCCTATTTTCTTCTTGGTGTCTATTATCCCCCTTGGGTTAGCAAAAGGCTCAATATTATATGAAAGGAGGTTCCCTTCTATCTTAGTGGTGAGCTCTTGGGCTTCTTGAATGGACTGGGGTTTTTTGTCTCTAAGAAGATACCCTATTTGGCCATTGAAAGATCTGGTGTAAATATGGATGAGATAGTCATCTTTCGGGTGATGGCTTGTGGGAATTATTTGTAGTAATGTCTCAAATCTGGTGTGAAATTCCTGAATGGACTCATTCTCATACTTAAAAATTCTATTCAATCGTGTGAGAAGAACATTAGGGTCTTATTTGATACTCCATCTTTTGAGAAAGGCCTCTTCAAGTCTATCCATGGTTTTGATGCTTCCGTCAGGAAGGCTGAGGTACCAATGCCTTTAGGCATCATAGAGAGTAGTGGAGAACAACTTCATGTCCAAATATTTAGCATCATCATTGATGGGGTGAAGCTGAAAGAATGCCAAAAATTTTCTCATATGATCTTCGACACTGATGGCATCAGTACCAGTAAATTTAGGCAACCACTTCTCATATTTGGGTGGCATTTTCCTAGGGTAGCCTGGTATGGATGACATGTTTAATGGCTTGAAAAGGGTAGATGACCATTGTCTTTGATTGTTGGTTGGGTTTGTTGTAGCGGTCTGAGAGGTAAACATGATTCTTAAAGGAGGGTTCTTTCCGAAAAGTTATTTGACAATAGGAGAGTTTAAGGGAGGCTTCCTTCTGAAAGAAAAAGGAGGATTGTTGAATCTCCTTCTATTTTGTGGAGTTGCCAGATAGTTTACTTGAAACTACCAAAGAAAAGGGGGAATAACACCATAGTGGATTCACCAAGTAAGCTTGTAAGAAAAGGTATTTGAGGCAAGGCTTACCGAAAAGGTTTGTCATTTGAAGAGAATTGACTTAGTGTTCCCCGACAATGATACCAAAATTTTGTCGCACAGTTTGTAGCTAGGTCAAATGGCTAGAAGGTAGAGGCCAAACTGGCGTAACAGGAACCTACCACACCTAATGTCACCACAATGGGGAGGTTCTTTCTATTCGGGGAGCTTATCCCAGGGGAGATGTCCTTGGTAACCTGGGGTTTTGAAGAGGCCAAAGTATCAAGGTCAAAGTAAAAGTTCCTCCCCACAGGTTACCACCAAGATCAAATAGTCTGACTAAACAACCAATAAGGAAGTGTAGCCCCAAATGAGAACACCTGCCCGGAACAAGACAATAGAAAAACAATATATGCAGGCTATAATTCAATGGGTTAGTACTTCATATAACTATCTGATGTCAATACATAAGAAATTAAAACAATAGATATCAATGAGATCAATGTCAATTAATATAGCAATGGAATAATATCAATTCATCAATAACTATTGAGATGATGTAGCCAACAATGTATTTAATCAATCCCTTACTCAATAAATTCTCTTAAACCATCATATAATTTCTTATCAAAGACAAATTCTGTGTCAAGATGGAATATCCAAGAGTGACGTCAGCCTAATTAGGGTTAGTTAGTTAGTTAGGGTTTCAAATTATAAAAGTTTTAAGAGTCGTTTGGCCACTATCACTTCAACATTGGGGAGCTGAGATCAGTGCCTAAGGGTAAATGGAGTCAATTAAGGAGAGGACGCAAAGTTGAAGGGATTAAAGGCTAAGGATGAGAGGGAAGGGTTCTAAAGTGATGCAATGGTAGGGCCCTAGAATCAAAACCCTAGGGGAAAGAGGCTCACTCCAGTGTTGCTTAAGAAAGGACTTGTGCTCTTTCTTCCTTAGATTAAACTTGGAAAAATGGCTAGCATAAAAGATAAGTCAAGAAAATAGAGTGAGGTGACGGAGAGTGTTGCAATGGCAAGGCTCTATCACCAAAACCTAGAAGAAGGACAACCCTAGGTGTAGATATCCTAGGCTTGGGACATCTCCTCCTTCTTGATTCTTAAAAGGCATGGCTAGCATAGGGAAAGAAGTAAAAATAGTGTAGCAATGGCTAGGATCTTCCTTCCTTCTTCAATGGCTGAATATTTCTCTTTTAGGGGACATGAAACAAGGACCTACTTTTGTGCTTGTCACCTAGGGTTTTAAATCAACAAAGTTTATAAATAAATGCAAAAATATAATCCTACAACCATTCAATTAAGAAGTTTTGCAGAAAAAACACTTACATATCATGAAGAAATAACATTGCAAACCCTAGTTGTAAACCTTCCTTCAAGAGAAATGCCAAAAATGCCAAGAGAATCCTTCCTTCAACAAGTGTGCCTCACTTAAAAGATGAAATACCCCAACTAGGGCACAAAACTCAGATCTCACAAGAGAGTGAGTTTGTGTGTTATTCAAAATGAGGGAAAAATTCCTCAATATATACTGTATCATGACCTTGAATTAAATTTTAGGTCATAAAATTAGTGGACAAGTTTTTAAACAAAAATCATACTATTTTTACAATAAATGTTAAATCAAAACCCTAAATGAGCAAAATATGAGATGCCAAGCCCTCCTGAGGGAGATGTTAGGCCTTTTTGGGGCAAGTGCAACATCCAGAAACCAGACGTTAGCCCTCCTTGGGCTCTTCCAAGATGCCATACGTGCTAATAACCCTGTCCATCTTCCATACACTCATGATGACATCACAAGCCTCCTGGTGGTATCCTGGGTCATCTGGGGCCAACGTTTCACTGCAAGTGGGTCAATCTCCCTAGGTCTAGCTCAGCAAAAGTGCCCCTGATGGGACGTCCTCTTCTTCTTCGATGAAAGACCACAGTCAAACACTGTCCTGTCTCTGCCCCTGATAGGGTCCTGACAACCATCTAATCAACTCTTCATCCCCATCAAGGTCCAAACTAATGATCTCCCCATGTGTACCAATCCATGTGGTACTTGTCCGTCGGGCATGGTCTTGCACATGAAAAACTTCACCCTCCATGGGCTCATTAGTCACAGGGATCATAGCAATGTTAATCACGTCTCATCATTAATATTATCAGACATATGCATAAAAACCTTGATATATCATCCAATAGCTCAAAGATATTACAAAGACCTACAATACAAGGCTGAAGAAAGAGACAAGACACCCTATTGGGCTAGTATCCATAAGGAAAGGCAAGTCTCCAAGGGGTATCATCTAAGCCATGTAAAACGAGGTGATGTGGATAAGGGATGTCCAGACATATGGGTAGAGTGATAGAAAAGGATGCATGATATTACCTGTGGGTGCCTTTGTAGAAGGCAAGTTGTACCTTTCATGGATGCAATTTTTTCCAAGCCCTTTCTTGCCTTTATTCTTTCTTTTCTTTCTTTTCTTTTTCTTTTTTTTATTTCAAGGACTAACTAGAGGAGACTGCCTTGGCATGGTGACCAGAGCTGACAGTGTTACCCACAAGCACTTTCATAGAGATGATAAGGTTGGCTCATGATGAGACCCCCCTTCCCTTAGCCATGCAACCAAAGGTCACTACCTTGACATGGTAACCAAATAGTGGCAATGTCATGTTGTTAGGTACCCATGAACATAATAGGCTGGCTTATGATGAGACCCACTATCCTCTTGGCTAGGTCTTGTTTTGTTATTTTTCTTCGGGTCCCTCTTGTTTCTTGCTGAGAGGCTTTTTATTACTGTTTGCACCCTTTTCGTCACCTTGATGAGCACATAAGAGGTGCTTGCATGCCCAGTTGGGTCTTGCTAAGCATGACAACTGTAGAGGAAAGAGTTAGAGAAAGAAAAACAAAACTATAGGCAAGAATTAAACTAATACAAACTAAAATCATAAGCATATGGATATAGAGATAACAAACACAAAAAGACCAATATCACCAATGTTTTTAGGATGATCTATTGATGAAATCAAAGCACCAAGAAGAAAGGGGACTATGAGTCCCTTCTTCCTCCAAGGGAAGGCTCTTGGACCCTCACAAGCTTACTCTCCTTACAACAAGAAAAATAAAAATGGTGATGAAAGAACTCCTTTGAAAATCCACTCAATGGAGAGGTGGATTGCTCAATGAAATGGTGCCAAAGTTCTCTTGTCAAGGATTGAGTCCTTAAAACAATATAGGCAACATAACATTACTTGAAATTCCTTGAGAAAATGAGGTGCATTCATGGATTTTTATAGCATTTCTTTGGGCTTTTGTTGAACTGCTTTGTAGTGTGAAGAGAGGCCATTTAGGGCATTATTAGGTCTTTGACCAGCCCACCATTCATATTCAGCTCATATTCGAGGGTCAAATCAGCTTGGGAGCTGATCCATAAGTGGTTGGGAGGCCAACCATTTCAATAAATGCATCATTTAGCAGGTGCGTGGCTTTTTGAGCTACCAGTCGCGCATCGTGCGCTTGTGCACGCTATTCATGTTCCTGTTATGCGCATGCACGCACGCGCCCATTGTCTGCAAGGTGCCCTTCAATTTTTTACTACTTTGTATAGTTTTTTTCCCTTTTTGAATGCTGTGAGATTAATTCATTGGCCATGAATGACTTCATTGCTATTTGATGATGCTGAGTTCTTGTAACCATGTGCTGACGAAATTTCAGTGATAATAGATGCCCCTTGATGGATGAGGTTAGGAGCATACGTATAGCCGAAATACATCAATGTTTCTTCTATTGAGAATGTTGGTGTAAGATAGAGCAATCATGGGGTCGTTCAGAGCAATCCTTTAGAGGAGAAAGGAACCGATAGGACCCGACCTTCCATAAGGTGCGTAAAAATATACAACTGTGTACAAACGAGGCAGGCATGCCCCATGCTCATGTTATGTAACCCTGAGAAAAGATGACTAAAATGTTGGTGTAGACAATTGCAGCACACTCGGGGGAGGTAATGATAAAGGCAAAAGACAATTCTGCAAAGGAACATACTCTGAATAATAGGCAATGATCACGGAAATAAGTATCGGCGATGCTGCGAGCATTGATGGCCCTACCAAGTTCAGAGGTCTTCGACAAATGATAGAAATAACTGCAATAGTCACAAAGTAAGACCCACCATAACATGAGAAAGTGTTGGCGTCGAATGTTATGGGGGCCAACGATAGCAGGGAGTAATGGTGTTTCACCCTGTGCCATCCGAGATCTCTCATTAAATGGAGAATGAGAATCAAGATACTATCACCCTTCTGGAAAAATTGTGTTGATGTCGACAAAAGGGGAACGTGACTCCCAGAAGAAAAGGACTTCGTGGAATCTATTGAGGTGAGGAAGTGGCAGAGGTACATGGACGAAGTCAAAAAGTGGGAAGACTCAAGACTGCCCTGGGTTGGAGGATGTATGAGATAAAAAGTGGCTACAACCAAGTAACGAGGTCGAGTGTCAGGGGGACGACAAGACCGGGGATAATTTGTGCGAGAGGTGGGACAAAGTGAAAAATTGCAGAGGGTAGAGGTAAGTGACCTGTGGGGTACTCTGAATATGTGTACGATGCTGGCTAGGGTAGATGATGAGTAATGCTCCAACTGAGGGTGACATGGGTTGCATTTGGCCAAAAGGAGGGAAGCAGGTCGCCAATGGTGACGACAAAAAGGATAATGAAATGACTGAAAAATAAAGGTGTTTGTACAATAAATAACGAATAATTTGGGGAGAAATGTACAAATACAGAAATGGGTGCCCCACTGTGGTATGAGTGCCCCAGGGAGGGCATAATTTCCTTGGAAAACCGATGAAGGGTGGGGGCCCCATTTATGAGTTTCTGTATGAGGTAGGTGAAATGAAGGTAGGTTCATAGATGGGCAAACTGAGTGTGGATGAAATGGAGGGTTCATGATCTTGTGGAAGTGCAGGTAAAAAATAGAACCGTAAAGAGATAATCTACTAGTCCATATGGGAAAGCTAGAAAAATGAGGAGAAGAAGCATGTGGTTGATTCACAACATGATGAAAGACTATCGTGACTCCCATCCCTAAAGGGTAATGAAGAACAACATGAGTGTCAAAAAGTGGCAAAGGGTGCTATGAATGGGACAACTCATGTGGGTTAGAATGTTATCGGGTAACAGTACCGATGATGCAAATGGAGGCATGGGTACTACAGAGCCAGGAATGGAGATCCTAAAGGTAAATATCAGAGGGCGTGACTGGAAATGAAAGTACGATAAAGTGGGAAAGACTACATGCCAGTGCTGAGTATATACCTGAAGGAGTGATGCTGAGGGATGAGGAGCAAGTACCTGCACATATGAGAAACAAATAACCAAAGTGAACAATATCTGAAGAGAATCAAATATATGAGCATGTATTAGATAAATGTGACAATGCACGTGCGTACCTGAACATGATATGAAAAAATGCGCCCCGGGGGCTTAGGATGAAAAGTGACCCAGGGACAGCTGTGATGTAGGTGGTGGGATGTTGATCCCGTGGCTGAAGATGGTTTGAAAAATGGACACCTTGGGCTCCCGAAATGGTGAGTGGAAGTTTGGAAAAAGTCCTATATATATCTATAGGGCCCACATTGCCACCTCATTTGTACCTGCTGCAATAGTGACTGGACGAGCAGTTTTTAGAGGAGATTTGGATATTCGGGGAGGATGAGGCATCCGATCGACATTTTGTGAGTATCAAGTTAGTGGTCTGATCATTCTGCATAGAAATTGGTTTCCAATTTTTGGGCAGGGTGTGTACGGAGGGCCGTACAGGGGTATTTAGGGGGTGTGGTCCCCACATGTGTGGGTGATTCAGTGATAGGCGCACATACGTGCACGCTTGTATGCCGAATATACATGCATGGGTGTGTGATAGGGAGAATTTAAGACGCGCCCGAAGGGTGCGCCTGTGAGTTGAACAGGCGCGCACCAGAGCGTGCCTGTGGGTTTGACAGGCGCACACCTATGCGCATCTGTATGGTGAACAAGCGCGCTCAAGGGCACGCCTGTGAAGAAAGCAGGTGCGCACTAATGTGCACCTGTGCTGTGAATAGGCACGCATGTGTGCGTGCCTATGGGTAATAAAAACCGCACCTAGGAGGCAAGGTTGAAGGGTAAAAAACGAGTCTTTTTTATGCTATTGATGGTGCATAAGATGATATCTGACTCTGTTTTGTTTGCAGGTGGACCGTAGTGACGATGCCAGTGTGGTGGCAAGAGTGAGACTGGGCCCAGTTGAGATACATCATGGCCATTGAGGGCCCCAGTGTGCGTGCGACTTTGGCAACCTGTGGGTTGCTGAACTTCTTTGAGTGCCCGTTGGTACAGGCACATGAGTATCTATTGCAGTTCCTGATCCATATGTGGAGTCTAGAGATGCACTACTTCCTCGTACGAGGAGAGAAGATCCCCTTCACTGCGGTGGAGGATATCTATTTTTTTACTGGGCTCCCCTTTCGGGGAACACCCCTACCGGTAGAGCCAGTGCTACCCAGGACCATTCAGCTGACCGAGATTGGCCGACGATACTACTCAGGTCGAGACTTTATGTCGGGGACTGTGGTGAGCATCAGTGCGATAGACTGCCTGGCTCATCATTGTATAACAATGATGATTGTTCGTATCTATGGGTCACTTGCGACCCAACAGATTAGTGGTGGCCAGTTGTTGGTGCTGGAGAGAGTGGTGGTCGACGAGCAGTTTGCATGGGGGCTGACACTGCATGCGTGGATGGTAGCATAGTTGGATCGCTATCATTCCATAGGTGCAGGAGAGTTTGCATTTGGGTCTGTCCCGGTGGCATGGTTCTTAGAGAGGGTGTCGATGTTGTGCCCGAGGGTGTTACTGGAGATGCCAGGGGCGCGAGAGCCGTGATTGAGGCAGTGGTTGACCATTTTGCTTCGTCACGGTGGTGGCAAAGGTGGCCACTTCTTTTCAGTAGAGGCGACAGGGATATGGCGGCAGATACCGCAGGTTATACTTCGGTACCCCTATGCTGGGGTGGACTTCTGGGGTGACTCGGACATGGTGTTGCCTTCAGGGGAGGTTTTTGACCATCGAGGTATGTTTAGTATGTTGGTATGGTTTTGATTTATATTGTCTTTTGAGATATCAGTCCATATGTATATGATATAGATGCTGATACTATTTGTTGTTGTTGTTTTTTGCATGTACAGATGTGGCACCTCCCAGGCGCGAGGTAGAGATGCAGAGAGTGCCAACTCATCGAGAGCCGGAGAGGATACCGCAGGGAGAGAGGCGTCGGTGGGAGGGTGTTGCGGGGAGACCAGCTGAGCCGGAGTGGGTAGCGAGGAGGCATCGGTACGATGACCCTGGTGCGGGGCCATCACACGCTCCTCCGGTGGCGACCAGAGTGGATTATGATGACATACGTCGTTGTCTGGAGATGGTGCTACAGGATGTGCCTGAGGGAATGTGGACGCGCATATAGAATGAGAGTTTCCTGGAGCAGTGTGTAGGGGTACTGCCACCATGGCGGGCCATAGTGCGGCGAGCAGCAGTGTTGGCGGCTATGACGAGTGGATGCCTGCCACCGGGGTAGGAGGGTCCTGTGGGTGGTCCTCCACCACTTCCTGGGGCAGGTGGTGGTGGGCCACCACCTCCTCCTGAGGGAGGAGCAGGTGGAAGTGCGATAGAGGCACCCTGAGTGGTGTATGATGTACATCATTGTTTTTTTTGTATATAGGCTGGTGAGCCCATTTTTTGTACCGAGGTGCGGCATTGGCCTACGGATACATGTATTTTTGTATGTAAACATTTGGATGGCCTGATGGGCCTTTATATATACATGAGCATACATATTTTGAGATCCCGATGTTGTCTACATGTGTTTTTTGCTGGTGTTTTTTGATGATGTCTATTCTATATATATGATGTGACGGGATTTGTGAGATGTTTTATGTATGTGTAGCTTGATGTGATATATGCCAATCTAACACCATGTTAGCTATTTGATCTATTGTTTGATTCAATTGTCATGGAATATGTGTAAATGTAATTGTTATCCACATTTTTGGTTATCAAGATGATATTATGATTATGTCATGATGATGGAAGATCAAACTCTTCATTAAGAACATTTTCCTGAAGAAGGTTGCACTTGTCATTTTTTCAAAATCATATTTTGAAAATAGTTCGCAGGCTGCATATATACTCTCCTGCGAGAATCCTTAATTCTCGCATGTTGCATTCAACTTGACTGTGGACTTCCTGCACTGTGTCAATGATTAGAGTGCGGATATATTTTTAAGAGAGAAAAATAGATAAGTTCTCGATCCTTCTAGAAGGAATCTTCTAGGAGGGTGAGTTGGCTTTCAAATGGTTGGCAAAATACTGACTTTCCAGATATCTTGGAATCATTCCCTATCCAAGTAACCAAACTATCTTCTCTCATATATTGAGGAGATTTCTTATGGAGAAAGTTAGAAGTTGGCAAGCTAGAGAAATCTATTGGAGAATTGGTGTATTATTGTATGGAGAATTGATGCTGCAGCAGACAGAGACAACAACAAGGTCATTACAAGTAGTTGATTTTCTTCATGCATGAGCAAGTGTGTGTGTCAGAGCTAGGAGCCATCGAAAGGAGATCTACAACATCAAGGCTCAGGTTGTATATTTCTCTTTCAGTTAATGCAATACATGAATATGTCCCATTCCCATAATGATGATGTCATCTTATTACATGATTCCTTGATCACATGTATAGACTAGGTATTGAATATATTAATGCCTTTGCTGTGATTGGTTTGTGTTGTTGTGATTGGACGACACAAGAGCATCGGAACAGAGCAAGGAACAACAGAGACTAAAGGAGAGCATTTATAAGGTATGAAAACTATACATTTCTCTTAGTTCCTTCAATAGCTAGATCTAGGGAAAGAGTAGTATTCTGTCACGGTTTGTTCCAGATCCAGGTGGATCTGGGGAGATTGGTCTGTGTCCACACTCACGAATTTATCCTTAAACAAAAATTGGCGACTCCACTGGGGACAAACACCTTTGTCTTTTTTGGTTTCTTGAACTTTCTGTGGCCATTTGCTCTTGTTGCCTTTTTCTCCTGATTTGTAAACTTTTGAGTCCTCAGGATACCCTGAGACACCTTCTGGGTTACAAAACCAATTTGGATTCTACTTGATTTTGAATTTTTTTTTTTACTTTCAGAGATTCCCGCACTATGAAAATTAACAGCCTGCGATAATCCTGATAGTCCGCATTCTGCATATATAGTCCAGTGCGGAAAGTTCGCAGTCTGCACTTAACTGGACTGCGGGAATTTGGGTTGCCCGCACTGTGTCCAAGACTTTCCTGCGGGCATATTTTGAAAAATTTTTGAACTCAAGTTTTGACTTTTCCAATAGCTCAGTAAGGTTGATTTAAGTCTTTTTGACACTTCATCTCACTGATTTACATATCTTTTGCTTCATTTGCTTGCTGGATCTGATCTAGGGTTTTTTAAGCTTGTTCTTGCTTTGGTTACTTGACTTTCATCCTTTAGCCTTTATTGGCATTTTTCTTCTCTCTGATTACTGAGGTTGAATGTGTTGTATTGGTTAAAGATCAGTGATTGATTGGAAGTTAAGATTTTGGTGTTTCTTAGTTGATTATTGTTTCGAAAGGGCAATTTTCATGTGCATTAAGAAACTCCCTGGATTGTTTTGTGTTCTTACTAGCATTGAAAGTTTTGGTTGGGTTTTCATTGATTGTTTGCTATTGACGATTTGATTTTCTTTCTCTGTTATCAGAGTTCTTCTTGGAAGGTGAACCCTTTGTTTTCTTTCAAGTGTTGTTTTTGCTTTTGTTGCAAACATCGAAAATCAAACTTGTTAAATTTTGGAGCATTGAAGTTTTGAAGAAGACAATTAGAAATGATTCATTGATGCATGATTATTTGTATTGGTCTTTAAAAGGAAATTGAGAATTGCATTTGCATTAAATTAATTGCGTTTGATTTGGAAATCATCCTCTATCTCTCCCATAACTAGGATTCATTAAATGAAACGATTACATTTCTTCATATCCTTGCATTATTTGGGTCAGAGTCACACATCATGAGTTTCACTTTCGTTGCCTGTGAGTAAATAACAGCCATTTAAAAATTTCGCGTAATATTAAAATTGATCTAGTAACTCTTTTCTAGGGCTCGTTTTCACCAACATATAGCTAGGCTAGTGCTTTGGAGTAGGAAGAGAGACACACTCTCCAAAGTTCAAAAACACACAATAGTATCTTGAGAATAGGGAGTGTAAAATTCCATTGGCCGCATATTGTCCTGGGAAGCCCTTCTAACACAAGGGTCAAGCATTAGGTCGCATTGG
>CBVK0101805498.1:0-11069 GCA_900067695.1 Picea abies | reverse complement strand
AGGGTATACCCACGATTATGTGTGGGAGCTTGCACCAGGGCGTAAGTCTGTTAAGCAGGTCATCAACGTAACTTTTCCACCTTAGCCCTGCCCCTTCTCGTCTCGTTGTTGCGACGTTGGATTTCATCACCAACTAGTGGCTTCAGAATTAGAAGGTTTTGTTTGCTTGGTGATTTCTTTTAGATTTTGTTTACTAGGGTGTGTTGTTTATTTCTCGTAGTTGACCATAGGATTTTCTTTGGGGACTTTGTTACTTGTTTACAATTGCTCCCCCACGACGTTCGCGTAGGATGCAAGGTCTGTCTCCGGAACATCCAGAAATTTCTGAACCTTTGCACACAACAACACCTGAGGGTACCCCTAAAGACTCTCCTCATCCGGGTGAAATCCCTCTTGTGACTTTAACACACGTGGACGTAAGTGACATCCCGAAAGTCTTTACACCACCTCCACAAGTAGACCCTACTGATCCTCTCGGTGAATTTTGAGTTCACAATACTATAGAGGATTATCGCATTCATCGTGGTGAAAGACCTACTGGACGATTTCATCTTTCTGGTGACGATCTTCCTCCTCCTGAATCAATTGCGGGACCTTCTCATGGTGTAGTAGTCCAAGTTCCTTCTTGGTCAGGTGATTTTCGACGAGTTTTGTTTGGTCCTGAATCTCCCGAGTCTCCTGAGTCAGAAATTACGCCAGCGACTACAACTTATCGTTTTATTTTACCTCTTGAGATGGCTCATCTTGAAAACACTACGAGTGTCCAAACCGGAATACCTGCAACTACTCTTGCCCCTATTAATACCTAGAGAACTCTGGCAGTTAATCCAACTTTACCCCCGGGTTACCATGCATTGAATCCTGCATTAAATGTCCTGCATCCAACACCTCCACAAACTCCTGCTGGATCTCCTGGTGGTCCTCAGTTTCCTGGGCATCCTATTCCTGGTTTCATACTGACACTCCCTCAGTTTCCTACTGGCAATGTTAATCCTAGTGGTACTATACCAACCGTTGCACCTAATGTCCAAATTCCTGTTGGTGGACTAAGTGGCACCGTTCCTTTTCTCGGACAAACCATAGTGACTACACAACCTCCGGTTGGCACACAAATTCCAGGTGGAAATGTCCCTTTGATGGGAGGACCAAACTCTCCTTTAGGACAAAACATCCCTCCTGCTTTGGCTCAGTATTGGACTCAACTTATGCAAAATGTTCCTCAAATCCCTGGGGGGAAACAAACTATCCCTACTCAAGGCCAACCATATCCAGGGGTGACTAATCCTATTTGGGGTTCAATTCCGTCTACTCAACCCCAGGTTCCTACCCAGACTCAAGGTCAAAATCCTTGGGGTTACTACCCGATTCTACCACCACAGGGGCAACCAGGATCTTCTCTCTGGGGGCAAACTGCATACGCACCCACTGGTTTACCGATGGAGCTGCCACCCCAAAGTCACCAGTACCCTCAGGTGAATCGGAAATTTCCATTTCTAGCCACTCTGGATTTTCCAGATTTGTCTAGGATTTTGAAAGATCCTATTCGTCACTCTCCCCAATGGCCTGCTATCCCTGCAAAAATTCCATCGGACATTCCAAAATTCGATGGGAAGGCGGGAGAGGACTCGAATAATCACGTCATGACTTTCCATTTGTGGTGTTCGTCTAACTCCTTGATGGACGACTCCATTATATTGCGTCTTTTTCAACGCACCCTTACAAGTGCTGCTGCGAAGTGGTACATTGAATTACCATGGGGATTCTTTTTAGATTTCAACACTCTTTCCATGGCCTTCCTCACACAATACCAGTTACCGATTCGTTACGATACAAGGACTGAGATTTTAACCTCCTTTAAACAAAGTACCAGCACTCATATCTCTGATCACATCCATGAGTGGCGACGGAGGAGACGTCTCATTAAACTCGAGCTTCCTGATCAGTTACTGGCCGAATGGTTTACAAAATCATTTGTAAACAAAATTGCAAAAGACATTGCCATGGGCGGTGTTGTCACTGAAGAGCAGGCTATCAGTCGTGCTCAATATCTAGATCTCGTTTATTCGCAAATGGGCACTTTGTATGACCTACTACCTGATTTACCTCGTCCTGGTACTTCCAGCGCTTCTACTTCTCCAGTTGCGTCCCATGCAGCTGATGGTGTGATTGGGAATACTGCTGCAGTTGCTTCTCATTCACATTCCGTGACCACTACAACCCCAAAGTCCAATTCTTCTAATGTTCAAAATGCTCCGTCTCCTGCTCCTCCCGCCGGCAAAACCTCTGAAGTAAACGCTGTTCAATCTACACCTGCCGGTAAGAACAAATCCAAAAAAGGGAGAGGCAAGAATAAGGAGGGTAAAAACGCTAATCCGAACGAGCAAACCAAAACCCCTCCTGCTGATGACCGGGATAAGCGCAAACCATGCTATCCTTGCCTTATGTGTAGTGACGATCACTATACAAAGGATTGTCCGAGACGTGCCGAAGTTCATAAGTTCCTTCAATCAACACCAAAACCTTCTACTCTGGCTTTCTTGTCTCAACCCTTCCCGTCTCAACAGCAGGCTTCGTTGGTCATCCATGACCAACCCTCTGCCTCTACCTCTACACAATCCTATGTTTTAATGTGCACCGGTGATTCGAAGAAAGACACTGTTACACTTACAACTCGAGCTAAAGACTATACTCCTTCTAAAGAGAAGGTTGACGATACACCTCCTGATTTGGTATCTACCTCTCCACCGAATCCACCTATAACCT
Source organism: Picea abies (assembly GCA_900067695.1). NCBI lineage: Eukaryota > Viridiplantae > Streptophyta > Pinopsida > Pinales > Pinaceae > Picea > Picea abies. Next base: position 8,306 of record CBVK0101805498.1, on the reverse strand, counting down.
GTCCTCTTCATCTCGAAAGATCGAACCTTGATACAATTATACGACCACCCCCCAAAGGTGTCGTTAAGAAATCGGCATTCAATCCTCATGCGCGTGCGGCTCAGAACTATAGCATTGTAGAAGATCTGGCCCAGGCACCTTCAGCGATGTCTACCCTTGAAGTCCTTCAGTCCTGTCCTGCACAACGAAGGGCCCTGTTGAAAGCCATAGGTGGAATTGATCCTACAGACGAGAATTTAATAGTCTTTGACTTTATGGAGCATATTCCCAGGTTACCCGCCCAGCTTGAATTTCAAATACAAGTTATTGTAGCTGACAAAAGCATTTGTCGGACGATTATTGATGAGGGTGCCTCTACGTGTGTTATGTCTTTTTCTTGTTGGAAAGCCATTGGCTCTCCACCGTTAACCGAGTCACAAAACCCTTTGCGAGCCTTCAATGGCTCTGGTTTCAAACCTTACGGTGTTCTGCCATCGTTGCCCATCACTCTTGAAGGTAAGACCGTCCAAGTGGAAATAGAAGTTTTTGATACTCCTCTTGATTATAATCTTCTACTTGGTCGAAGTTGGGTCGATTCTATGCGTGCTGTTGTATCAACCCTTTTTCGTGTTCTATGCTTTCCTCATCAAGGAAGAGTGGTTACGGTTGATCAACTTGCCTTCTTTAATGCCGATACTCGCATGGGCAACGTACCATTCATAGCGAACACCCCACCGGGTTATGAGAATGTTGGCGTCGGTCTTTTAAAAGATTCGTCGTTGATGGGTACTTTTCCCATTCCACCACCTCCCAATATTCCAAGCCCGTTCGTCGCCTCTATTAATATGATCTCTACCATGCCTCGTGAACTTCCAGTCTCTGCTGACCCTTGGATAGTACCTGATCCTGGAGATCATGTTTGTTTCGGCAACGTTATGCCGTTAAGTCCGATTGAGTCTGACTACCAAGCCATTCAATCGGCAACCCATCCTACTTCTTCTTGCGAGGAGTTGTCTCCGGATCCTTTCCATGTTGTCTTTCCGACTAATGAAATGATCAGGTCTGTCTTGGATGACACCCCTTGGGACAATGGGCATCATCGTTCCATACTTTTTCTGGAACAACAGACTCTTGAGAATTATCAACGGATTTCACTTCTGTCAACCGTTGTTGTTATCTCCACTGTTCCCCAATTCACACAGGATGTGTTTGCTGAAGGGAACCTGAGTAACATTTCACCCACGATACCCATAGATATTTCAGTAAAACCTGGGATAGTCGAGAACGTTAATATTGTAACTTCATGTTCTCCCAAAGAAATTGTCACTTACACTTCCTTGTTCAAAGAATTTCGTGATATCTTTGCATGGAGTTATGAAGAGATGCCGGGTATTGACCCGTCTATTGTGGTGCATGAAATTAAGACATACCCCGGAGCCAAACCAGTCCGGCAACGCCTCCGTCCTGTCCATCCACGTAAAGCCACGGCCATTAAACTTGAAGTTGAAAAACTTCTAAAAGACGATTTTATTTATCCCGTGGCATTGACAGAATGGGTTTCTAACCCCGTACTGATCAATAAAAAAGGTGGTAGTATTCGCGTTTGTGTTGATTATCGAGATATTAACAAAGCTTGTCCTAAGGAAAATTTTCCAACTCCTTTCGTCGACCAAATCGTCGATGATTGTGCCGGTAGCGAAATCTTTTCCCTCATGGATGGATTTTCCGGCTATAATCAAATCAATATCGCTCCTGAGGACCAACACAAAACATCTTTTATCTTTCCTTGGGGTACTTTCGCCTACCGTAAACTTCCTTTCGGTCTAAAGAACGCAGGTGCTACTTTCCAACGTGCTATGTCTTACGCATTTCACGATATCAAGCATATTGTTCAACCGTATTTGGACGATTTTCCGGCTCACTCTTTACGTCGAATCGATCACCCCATGCATCTCCGTGCGATTATCCTTCATTGTCGATTCTATCGCATTCGCTTGAATCCGCATAAATGTGTTTTTTGCGTAGAATCTGGAAGACTCCTCGGTTTTATTGTTTCACGACATGGGATCCGGGTGGATCCTATCAAGGTCGAGGCGATTCTTAATCTCCCTCCTCCTTCTTCTTTGCGCCAGCTACAAAGTTTGCAGGGGAAAGCAAACTTTCTTCGTCGATTCATCCCGAATTACGCTGAAATTACTCGGGGTTTCACACGTCTTCTAAAGAAAGGTTCTGAGTTTGTTTGGGATAAAGCGATTGATAATGCCTTTGAAGCCTTGAAGGTGTCCCTTACCAAAGCTCCTCTTCTTTTTCCTCCGGATTATAGTCGAGATTACTTTCTTTATTTAGCTGCGTCCGAGTATACCATCAGCATGGTTCTCATTCAAGAGGATGATGCCCACGATGAGCATGTTATCTATTACCTGAGTCGAAGTTTAACTTCTACAAAAATTAAATATCAACATGTGGAGAATCTGGCCTTGGCTGTTGTTCAAGCAGTCCAACGTTTTCGTCATTACATTCTCTCCAGGAAAACTACAGTGATTTCCCACTGTAACCCCATGCAACATATATTGACTCGTCAATTGCTGGGGGGCAAGTACTCCAAGTGGATTGTTATTCTCCAGGAGTTCGATTTGGAATTTGATCATGCCACCTCGAAGAAGTCTCTAGTTTTCGCTGAGTTGGTTTGTGACTTTCCCCACACTGCAACGGAAAAAGTAGCAGTTGATTCGTTACCTGACGAGTCACTTTTCCTTATACGAGTCACTTTTCCTTATCGCTACCAACGACATTTGGTATGGAGATATCATCATCTATCTCCAAACTCAAACTTTTCGGCCCACTTTAACCAGCGTCGAACGACGTCGTGTTCGTTATCAAGCACGTAATTATATTATTCTCGGTGATACCCTTTATCGTCGAGGAGTCGACTCTGTGTTTCGACGTTGTTTGACTTTTGAAGAAGCCGAGAGAGCTTTGAATGATTGCCACTCGGGAGCATGTGGCGGTCATATGTCTGGGTATGCTACTGCCCAGAAAATCTTGCGTGCAGGATACTTTTGGCCCTCGTTGTTTACAGACTGCATCACTGCTATTCAAAAGTGTCATGCATGTCAGACCTATAATCAGAAGATTCGGTCGCATCCCGCTCCCCTTCATCCTGTAGTCTCAGTAGGTCCTTTCGCTAAATGGGGCATTGACTTCATGACATGTCACCCTCACTCGGCCGGGGGGCATGGTTACATTATCGTAGTTGTTGATTATTTCACAAAATGGGCCGAGGCAATGCCGACATTCGATAATACTGGGAAGACTGCAACACTTTTTCTATTCAACCATGTCATCACTCGTTTTGGTGTTCCTCAGGCTATCGTTACCGATCACGGTAGTCATTTTCGAAATAATATGATGTCTGAACTTACAACGAAGTTGGGCCTTCATCATGATAGCTCAACCCCCTATTATCCACAGGCTAATGGCCAGGTTGAAGCCATTAACAAAGTTCTTATCACTATGATTCGAAGGATGATAGGAATCCATAAAACTAGCTGGCACACAATGTTATTTTCAGCATTGTGGGCGTATCGGACATCTGTTAAATCTGCCACAGGATTCACACCTTTTCGTTTAGTTTATGGCATGGAAGCCATTCTACCTATAGAATGCGAAATTCCATCTTTGAAACTAGCTGTAGAACTTTTACCAAATACTTATGCCGAAGAAGAGCGTCTATTGTATTTGATGCGATTAGACGAGACTCGCCGGGATGCTACCTTGGTTATCGAAGCCCAGAAAAAACGTGTTAAGGCACAGTACGACAAGCATGTTAAACCTCGTGTCTTTTCCGAAGGAGATCTTGTTCTTTTGTATGAACAAGACAAAGATGTCTTAGGAGCTGGGAAATTTGAACCAATGTGGTGTGGTCCTTATATTATTAGCAAAGTTTTGGCAAAGGGGGCATATGAGTTAGTGGATTATGATGGGATACCATTGAGTGAACCCAGAAATGGGTTGTACTTAAAGAAATACTATGCATGAGTCATTTGTGCATGAAGTATTTGTATTTTTATGTATCATACTGAGTGTGTGTGATTACTTTTAGTTTTGAGTTTGACGTTATTTGGTCGTTACCCTTACGATTACATCGTGTTTGATTGTCAAATGTCGGCGTATTCGCTACCTTACATTGGCTTCGCCGACGGCGCTAGCCGTAGTACTCAGAACCTAGCTTCTGCTGCCTGGGCAATCTATGCCCCAACAAACAAACTTATTTCTTTACGAGGTGTATGTCTAGGGCGAGCAACCAACAACATCGCAGAGTATAGCGTCGTGATTGAGTTATTGGTTGATGTTATCTCTCTTGGAATTCGTCGTTTGGTTGTGCGACTTGACTCGCAGCTAGTGGTACTACAGCTAAGTAATGTCTACTCTATTCGAAGTCCTACATTATTAAGAGTTTACTTGCGGATTCGCCTCTTGGAAAGATATTTTGATTACATAGAATATCAACACATTCCGAGAAGTCTTAATACATTAACAGATGTGTTAGATAATTATGTATTAGACGAACATTTGAACAATTTATGAATCAAACACATGTATACAAATGTAAAGTACGCCGGTAATAACCATGTATATATATATAACGATCAAAATGTGTGTTACAAAAATGCGTCCGAAGACCAAAAAGATAAAAAATGGAAGCTCATGGCTTCTACATAACGATATCATGACATCAATGATGTTCACGATAGCATACTAAAGTCCTGACTACCCTACGGAGCAAACGACCCATGGAGGTAGGAACTCCCACAGTATGACGCTGATCATTTTGTGGGACCTCATCTAGAGACATGTCTGGAATATCATGCATCAAGGCCTCTAAGTTTTGCTCCACGGTCAAGTAGTCCTCAGCATGCTGGGGAACTGGAACTACTACTTCTCCTCGCCGCTAAACAGGAGAACTCCCAGCTAGTCTGTAGGCTCCGACATCTGTGTTATCAATACATTTTGGTGTTAGTCTTCGACAAAAGTAACAAACCCAAAAACATTTTATATAATGAAAATACAAAAACATTTAAAAATAAAAAAGTTGGTGACTTTCTTACCAATGTTCCCCCACTGTGTATCTTCAGGAAGGATGAGGTCAGAATCACCTCGAAAATCCAGGCCAGCGTACGCATAATCCTCAACCATCACGACCTGTCCCTGAAGCCAATCGAAAAAATGATCGTCATATCTGACAATTGGTCCTGCCACATGCCTAGCCATGAGCTGGCACCATCGAAGCATCCGCGGCTCCCTAGGACCCGGAAACTGCCAGTCTCCCTGAAGTCTGTACACCAGGACTCTCTCGCAGAAGAAAGATACCAACAGTGATCCATAACCAAATTGCTTGAAGCCTCCACGCCTGCTCTTTGTCAGCTGTTTTTTAAGATTACGCAACACTGCGTCAGCCCAGTTGAAAACCCGGGGCTCAAGACACTCTAGAGCATACTGAAAATAGCTCTGGAGAGCCATATGAGGAGAATCACTGCCCGCCATTCGAGCTATGGTAAACAGGATAGTGCGAAGAGTGATGTTGGTCACTCCCACGATAGCTACTTTTCCTTTTCGTCTTTCTGCCTCCGGCACACAGTAGTCTCTACAGTATTCACTCATTTTTCTCCCGCCTCTGCGATTGCCAGTCAAGCTGACATATGAACCCCGTCGTGATAATCCGGTCAGAAAGTAGATATCTTCGATATCAATAGTCAATGTATGCATACCCACATGGAAAACCTGTTGGTCTGGATCCCACATTTGGACTAAGTGTTCCAATAGACGTACTTGGGCTCTCATGCCCGGTATCCTGAAGTATTTAAGGAGGCCACAGTTCCTTAAGGCAGCGATAGTTGCCGGGTGATTTTCGGCGGCATTATTTTCGTCTTCGTGCTCACGTTCTCGCCACTCAAGTACCATGGTATGACTATTGACCTGCACAATAACCATAAGAAGGTAGTCAATATCTTGAATCATAAAAAAAATTTTGATTTTTATGGCTAAACGTTGTATGAAATTTTTCATTCTGCGCTGCCCGCAGGTAGACTTAACATACAGTGCAGAATTTCCGCACTGTGGTTAAGGTTCACCTGCGGAAATACCAAATTCCCGCAGGTCACGAAAAGGTTGCCTGCGGAAACTTTGTTTTGCGTGTAGGGCTTTGATAAATCACTCATAAATCAATTTTTAACCATTCAAATCGTAAAAATGAACCATGAAAAGATAAAGAATTGAGCACTTACCTGTTTGATCCAAGCGGTTTGAGATTTGATGCACCGGAGCTCCCAGAAATTGACTTTGAAGATTGGAGGTGAATTGGTAATTTTTGCACTGATTGGTAATTGGGAAAAACAAATGGTGAAAATAGAATGGTAAATGTTGATTATATTTACTTTTTACTTTTGTAAAAGTGGGTTTTTCATTCTTTTTCCATTATGTTGCCAAATTTAACCTAATTACTAATGTGGGAATGAGTAAATGACTTGCAGGCCCCTAACGAGACGATTATGGATCCAAAAATTTTTGCATTATGATGTGAAATTGTTTGTTTTTTATGGTTTTAATCTAAAAACCTCAAGTGTTTTTTACCCGTTCTAACACTTGTAAAAAACTTAGAACGTGGTCGGGCGTTGTTTTATCCCTTTTCCGGGCTTGATGCGGTTATACGAAAAAGGAACCCCCCTGGAGTTGACTTTAAGCCCTTTTCACGACTCCCTAAACATGAAAAGATTGCCGAGCGACCTTGCTATTTTCACGCTCGTTAAAGCATTTGAACTTATGCATCCTCTGAGTGATAGTTTAACCCTTTTTCGGTCTCGTTGGATTATTGTACGAAAAAGGCACTGAGAGAGTTCTCTTTTGAGTGTTTTTCCAAACTCTATAATCTTGAAAAACCTTCGAGTTTACTATCTCTGGACTCGTTAAACAAACATTGACAGACCCGTGATGGGATCGAACCACTCCTTCTTAGGGTTCGTTAAAAATACTCCGAGGGACTCGTCCAAAGGATGAGATTATATTAACAAGCATATGTGATCCTCTTCAAGCTTGCGTAAAAATAAAGAGGTACTTGCCAGAAATGGTGGGGGAAAATTTGGGAAAGGGATATGTTTTGTTTTGTGTTAATTGGCAGTAAGTGTCGCTCTTGAACATGACACCCCCTATTCATCATTTGAAGCCGGATTGGGAAATCTATTTGTCTCTCATTCGATTTGGTTACAAGGTCTTTCCATGTGTCGTCTTTGAGTCAATGCTGCCAAATCATTGGTCGTGTCATCCATATGTTCAAGAGCTGTCCATTTGAAACCTCTATTGAGTCGGCCATCTGCAGTTATCCTTTCACTTTGTGTCGGCCTTCCCTGTGTCCAAAGTCCAATTGTTGCATACTCTGTTTCACTTTCAAACTCTGTTACTCATTTCGTGTCACTGATGAGGGATACATCAAGGCCCTCTTGTGATGAGTCTTGTTCCGTCGGCATCAGCACATTATCCGGGATTGAGACTTAGAAATTATTCAGTACCTTGGAGCTTGCATGCCTCAATGGCAAGTTTCTCGCTTTCGACAGTAGGTTTACATCATTGACCTCTGATCGAAAGATTCCCTCAGTTGTTCGACATCAACTCATTTATTCACAATTGATGGATTGTACTGTAGTACCTTGGGATTCATTGACATTAATGGTGATTTCCCTCGCACTTGTTAACGGTATACATCAATGACCGGTAATCAAGTGGTTTCTACCATGTTCGACTTCCACACATGTAATCACATGGTTAGATTCGTACTTTAGGTGATGATATTGAAGAACCTGGATATTATCTTTGCATCCAGGTTGCGGTGGAGTATGTATTATTTGTGACACATAGATCCACTGTGTATGTTTCGTGGCTATGTCGTCTTGATTAAAAATTTGTCGCGCAGATCCACAGTGTATTCCGGTGGCTGTGCTATGATTGACATGACTGCATGGATCCACAGTGTATGATTGATGGCCATGACCTTGGTTTATGATGTCATCAGTCTATGATCTGAGTATGGGAATGCCTACCTCAGAGTTGATACATATGATACTCTGCTTGGATGTTTGCAGGTCTCCGATTAGACGTAATTTTGGCTCTTGACACACACATACAGCTTACAAAGTCTATCGACTGTCACTGGTTCCACTCTCAGACTTTGGGGGGCATTCTGTTATCCACATTTTTGGTTATCGAGATGATGACATGATAATGACATGGTGATGGAAGATCTAACTCTTCATAAAGATCATTTTCAAGAAGAAAGT
>CBVK0101805497.1:0-14492 GCA_900067695.1 Picea abies | reverse complement strand
GAAGAAGAGGTTTTCTCCCTTTATGGGTTTCCTCGTGAAAATCTGTCTCTATGTGTATTGTATGTGTGACTGATGATTTTTACTCTTACTGTCCATATGTTATATGATTGGTTGATGACACATGAATAAATCTTAATAATTGTTTTAAAAGGTATAAAATTGTTTAAGCTTATGAACACCTGATTCACCCCCCCCTCTCAGTTGTTTTAGTATTTCCAACATCGTCAACAACTTTATTTTTTTCTTGCTTTTGTAGGTACATGTGGGTTGTATTGAGGAAGCTAGCATGTACACGCATGCAATAGTGGAGTAGGGCGTGTGGGCCTTTAAAAAAAGTACTTTTAAGAAGAGTTTTTCAGTATTTTTTTGGCAAAGAAGGAATCTAAGATGGCCTGATGCCAGGTAAGCATGTCTGGTGAAAATTAGGGTTATAAAAGATGCCCCCTAATGTGTGAGGTCAGAAGAGCATCTGATGGCCGAAATACATTATCAATCTTCACCAACGTACCAAACCAATGAGGCCAGGGACCAGAATTCGGGAGGTGCCATCTGCAAAATAACAATTGTCTCACTGAGGCAGGCATACCCATGCTCAGGATGAAATAAAATCATGGTTTCCAATCAAATTCACTGCATATCCATGTCATATAACTATATAAAGTGTAGCTGCGAGCAATACATAGCAGATCTACATCTCGAAATCAAAAATATATACATGTATAGTATCCATCTTCTAGAATTTGATAAGGCCTGATGGCTGGAGATGAAGTCTTCAGAGCTCAAGCAATCTTCAAAACTCGGGTAGGAGTGTAATATGAGTGTACGAATTCAGTACCTAGAGGTCTTCGACGGCTCGTCGGGTATGGACTAGAGGATCTTGATGATTAGACTGAAGGCTTCATTGATTTCAAACAAAGACTTGATTGAAATTTAGGGATGGTCGGGCATGAGGGCAAGAGACAAATTACAGAGGGGCTGACTCAGGCTTGGTAAAAAATTCCCTTGGACAATAGCATGACAAATGATGAGACTCAGGCAGCATGGCATTAACATAAGTTCATGATGCAGGAGGCAACTCAAACTCTCCATATGTTTGGAAGAATAACCAAACAAAGGAGGACACAAATCGATGTAGCGAGAACAACTTCCTAAGGTCATATTAAATCCTATATCTTGAAGAACAAACAGAAGAATGTGCGTTGTCCAAGGGAAACTCATTGTGCTTCCAAATAAAAATAAAATACTTTTCCCTTCCTCTTTTTGGGGTATATTTGATTTTTTTTGTCTTTTTCAATAATTTTGGAAAGCTTGAAAAAGAATAAAAGAATGCTACATTACAAAGGAGGAATGAATGTCGCAAACATACTAGTTCTAGGCACAAGGAAAAGACTGATGTTCAAAGCAAGGACACTCGGAAAAATCCCTCCCGGGGTCAAGGTGTAAAGACGCAAAGGTAAAGTGCTGCAAGGCTTGTGTTATAAGGCATACTTCAGATAGTTCATTTTAGAGAAACATGGAGCTGGCATGAGACCAAAGACGCAGGAACGCAAATGTGGTTAACAAGACACAATGATAATGTCCTTTAATGTAAGTTTAACGAGCCCAAAGAAGGTAATATCGGTCGTTTTTCATGTTTAGAGAGTCTGAAAAAGTAAAAGGAGACTCCACTGGGGTACCTTTTTTGAAGATAGTCTATTCGGTTCAAAAAAAGGGTAAATTAGCACCGAAAAGACATCTATTCAAAACCATTTTAATGAGTGTGATAAAGACAAGATCACTCGGAAAATTTTTCATTTTTAAGGAGTCTAAAAAAAGCTTAACTATGGACTCCGTCAGGAATGTTCTTCTGGACCAGTTTAACGAGTGTGAAAGAATAAGATCACTCAACAATGTTTTCAATTTTAGGGAGTCTGAAAAGAGCTTAACTATGGACTCCGTGGGGGTTCACTTTTCATAAATTTAGTCTCTTAGACCTGAAAAAGGGTTAAAATTAAGTCTGAGAATACTCTTCTAGAGAACTGAGGCCTCTAGAGTATACCTTTATTTGTACAGTTGACCATCTAGACCGAAAAAGGGGTAAACTACCGCTGGACAGACGTGACTTCAAATTTTAGTTTAATAACCGTGAAAGGCCACAAGATCGCTAAGCAATATTTTCATGTTTAGAGGGTCTGGAAAGGGCTTAAAAGAAGACCCATTATGTTTTAGGAGCCCCAAGGGTGAGGTCAAGAGTGATAAAGAATCATGCAAATGAGGCTCAAACTCGTAATCAGGAAAAACTAATAAGGACTCCCGAGCCTATAGTCATTAGTGACAGCATGGACACCATAATGCAACCAGGATATATCTAGGGCATCCATGTTATGGTAGTCTATACCACCAAATTACGACACTTCTAAAGCAGTAATGAGGGTTCTATGTCGCAACTCGGTGGGATCAATCCTATGGCAAAGTGGAAAATACAACGAGATGAAGAAAGTGGAGGTGGAATCCTGACTTAAATGCAACGAGTTGAAAAAATGGATTTTTACCAAAGGACCTTCAAAATGACCCAAATCTCCAAAACAATTTCCAAATACCCAAGGTAACGCTTATCGGACCAATCCAAATAAAACTCATGCACCATACTAAATAATTTTTAGTTTAGAAAAAATCACAAAAGGGTCCAAAAAAATGACAAAAAGAGGCCAAAAAGTCTATAAATAGAAGCTCGCAGCTCATTATCGCCATTGTGAATTGAGAAATTGACTGTGGAGCCAAAAAACCCCTTCATCAAAAGAGTTGATTCCGGGAGCTTCATTAGACGAAACGAGCTTCCGATTGGACCAAGTAAGTACATACTACCTTCTCTTGTAATTTAATTCATTTTTTATGCATTTAATTTTATTTTTGGGAGGGGCGTCGACCTTTAAAAGGTTATCCCTAAGTCCATGTGGGCTTCCTTATGACTGCCCGCGTGTACCTACGGGCAGGGGAAAAAATGCTTGCTTGTACATGCGACTGTCAGCATTACAGCCTGCGTGGATCTCCATTTTAATGTAAAAAATTTTAAAAAGCAAGAGTTAACCCTCCTGAACTTGGTTTATATGCAAGATGTATGTTCACTAGGGAGAAAGAGAGCATGAGGATATTAATGCGTTGGTTGGGGACGACCCTAATGTTGTTGTTTCAATATCGCAATGTGGGTTGCTGAAATTTTTCTTATGTCCTTTCATGCAAGCACAAACTAGGCTATTGAATGCCTTGGTTGATTATTGGCATCTCGACGTGGAGGCCTTTATGATAGAGGGGTTTTCGTTGGTGCCAATGACAGAGGATATATACTTTCTTACTGGCCTCTCTAGGAGAGGGGAACCAGTCAATTTTCATACTTTTCTTGTCGGGCCTCTCAACATATCGGAGTTGATTGGACTCCATTGTGCGGAGGATACAGACAGAACAAGCTCGCAAGTGCTGATAAGAAAGATCTCAAACTCATCACTACAAGCGATAGTATTTCTCATTGGGCGGATTACTGGGTCTACGGCTTTGCATCAGGCTTCTCGTGCACACATGAATTGTGCAGTTCAGTGCTTGAATGCACAATTTTTTTATTGGATCACCACATTATTGGAGTGTATGAAGAGGTAGCTAACAGCGTGTCAGTTGCGAAATCAGAGGAACTTTAGGTTTGGAACGATTCTTTGCTCTTTTTTCTTTGAGAGAGTGCCCAGTTTCATCCCTAGAGAGGTGGTACGAGGGCACCAGGCCTCTCTTCCTACATTATGCAGATGGGTGGTACTATTGCCATGATAGGGGGGGGGGAGGACCATTGAGGCCTTTGATGACAACTTTTTTTCTTGGTTGTCACGACAGATTCTAGTCATAGAGGATTACCCCTATGTTGGGATTGAATTCTCAAGAGATCATGAGATACTGGTACCTCCTGGCGAGGAGCGAGGAGAGATGGGTAAGCTTGTTTTTCTTTTTCTTTTCTTTTTTTGTTGTTTATATATATATATCATTTTTTTATACCAGAGCATGTGATAGATATGTGTCTATTATGTGCATATGTGGGGCCAGTGCGACTACAAGACTACGCAAGGAACAAGCGATGTCCTCAGCCAGAGGCTGCACTAGCCATGAGCTTCTAGTCGATGAGGCTGAGAGAGTTCTGAGCAATCCCCATGGCAGATATTGAGGATCTGCCACCATCTATGCAGCCTCACGTAGTGGGGGCACCACGGACGTGGGTCCAACTTTTTTGGCATTTTTCAAACGTTGTTGATCATTATAACATGGCCCACAGGCCCCGTCCTTAGTTAGGTTGAACTTTTCACGTGCCGAGGGAACTACTTGTATATTTTTTGAGGGCATAAGCTCTATGACTCGTTACTGGTCATATTTTTGAGGCGCTTGCGCCAACCTATGTACTCTGATGTTTTTGATATTACATATGGATTTTTATGTCTTTTTATGGGTTTATGGAATACATCTAGTTTACAAATGTATTTACATGTGTGTGTGTGTGTATTTTTCTTTACATGTGTGCAATATGCCAATCTAATACATGATTAGTTAGGGTGTATGTAACTTGATTCAATCTCCTAGGAACATGGATATACATAATGTAATCAAAGCTTTGTTCTAAGAGACGTACCCTAAGGAACCGTCGATGTAGAGTAGGATCATAAATGCGGTAAAATCCATTTAACTGAGACACAACTAGTTGAGCATCTAAATATACCCAGAGGAAAGAAATACCATGCGATAAAGCATCATGCAGCAATTCTATAACTGCACTGAATTTGGAAACATTGTTTGTGGTGTCACCTAAATAGATACCTCCTGAAGATAACAACTGGCCTTGAGGTGTGTAGATTACCCAAGCAGTGGAAGCAAGCCTCTGAGTGTGTCAGCTGGCACCGTCTACAAACCCAATGAACACCTCTGATTCACTTGACATCTGCCATGGTGAAAAAGAAGACATCAAAATGACACGTCCATAAAACCGAAAAGGGGGTAAAAACTAAAATGCAAATGTACAGGAACTATACATATGTTACAAAAATGTTACCCAATGTGACCTACCTATGAGTAATAACTCTTGAAGTAGAGCCCATTTCTAGGCTCAGACAAAGCATTTCCAACAAAGTCTACTAGATGATAAGCACCCTTTGTTAGAACCTCTTTTACGATGAACAGTCTGAACCACATGGGTTTGAATTTTCCTACCCCCAGGGAGTCCTTATCCTAGTAATCGACCAGGACAAGGTCGCCTTTAGAGAAAATTGGAGGACAAATGGATCGATCATACTGACACTTGAATTTTTGTTTGTGAGCCTCGTTGGCTAGGGCCACATCATAAATTTTCTCATTGAGCTACTTGAGGTATAATAAATTCTCTTCAAGTGGTGAAGTGTCTGGCAATAACTGTACTACCAATTTTAGAGACGAGATCTGGCATTCTATAGGAAAGACTGCTTCCAGCCCGTAAATGAGTTGAAAAGGTGAGAAATCGGTTGCAGTCTTAACAGACATTTGATAAGCCCATAATGTCGATTATAACATCAAATTCCAATTTGACTTGGCCGAATTGATCGTTCATTGTAGGATGGTCTTAATATATTTATTTACAGCTTCCACCTGACCATTCGCTTGGGGGTAGTAGGGTGAAGAATGTTCTTGCTGCAACCCAAGATTTGATGTTAACTCGGTCATCATTTGGTTATGAAAGTGACTACCATGGTCAGTGACAATGTCTCTCGGGACGTCGAGCCTTACGATTATCTTGTTGAACAAAAAGAGATCTGTAATCTCTCCATCATCTTTAAATGTTGGCATAGCTTCAACCCATTTCGTGAAGTATTCTACGGCTACAATGATATAATGGTGCCCACTTGTTGAAGGAGGTTTGCATGTAGTGTAATCAATCCCCCACTTGGTGAAGGGACCAACTATGATGACAGGAAACATGGGAGTGGGATGTGCCCTCATCTTCCGAGAGAAGATCTGACATGGTGGCACTTCTTGAATGATTCGATACAATATTTGATTAACGTTGGCCAGAAGCAACTGGATCGTAAAATATTTTGGGTTGTTGCCAACCCAGAATAATGACCACCACATGCTCCAGTATGGAAATCTTTTAGCACGATAACTGCTTCTTCATGAGTGAGACATCGGCAAAGGATGCAATCTACACCTCGGTGATACAAAGTGTCTTCAAGTATGAGATAGTTCTTAGCCTGATGGTGTATACGGCGATGCTCATCATAAGAAGCAGAGGTAGGGTACTTCAAAGTCTGGAGATAGACAAGTATATCTCCATACCAGGGATCTGAAGATGCGATCAAAAACATGTCTCCTCTAATAGGAGACTCTTCGGGCATAACATCACCGGATTCGACTGGAATTTCCAAGATGAGCTCCGCAAAGACCAGTGACTTTTTGGATTTCGCTGAAACAAAATCTAAGTCAAATTCCTGGAGAAAAACTATCCATCTACTGATCTTTTTGCCAATGACGCGTCATGTTAATACGTATTGAAATGGATTCACAACGGCAATGATGGTGGTCTTGCGAAACAAAATATAATGACGGAACCGTTGAACAGCATGGACAGCTGCCAACGCCAGTTTTTCAATATGGGAATAATTGAGTTACAGTCCAACCATGCCTTGGCTCAGGTAATAAATCACATATACTAAGAGAAATTCATCCTCCTGAATGAAGACCATACCGATATTTGACTTTGTCACAGTCAAGTACAATAAGAAATATTTATTATAATTGGGTGGTCGGAGTAGAGGGGCAGTCGTGAGGGCATTTTTCAATGCGTTGAATGAGTGTTGAGAAGCTTCATCCCAATGAAAAGGAATGTCTTTCTTTAGCAAACACATAAATCCCTTTGTGATCTTGGCATAGTTGGCTAGGAAACGCCTCAAAAAGTTAGCTTTTCCCTGTAAACTTTGAAGCTGAAGGATTGTACACGAGGGAGGCAACTGAAGTATTGCCTCCACCTTGAGAGGATTGACCATGATACCTGTTGTTGAGACTATGAAACCTAGCAATTGACCTGACGTTGCACAAAATCTGCATTTGTTTGGATTCAAGTGAATCTGGAAGTAGTGACATCACTCAAAGATAAGTCGGAGGTGTGTGGGATGATCCCTTCTCTTACGAGATCATGATACTAAATCATCTAAATAGGCTTCGACTATATGCTTGAGATCATGGAAGGCAAAATACATAGCCCGCTGGAAGGTAGCTCCAGCATTTTTGAGACCAAAAGGAATCTTAAGATAGGCAGATGTACCCCATGGAAAAATTAAAGTTGTTTTGTGTTGGTCTTCAGGTTTGATCTGTATCTGATTGTATCCCAAAAAACCATCCATGAAAGAAAAATCCTCGCAGCCAGCGCATTCATCGATTATCTGGTCAATGAATGGTGTGGGAAAATTATATTTTGGACAGGCTTTGTTCAAATCATGAAAGTCCATATATATGTGAATTGTGCCCTATTTCTTGTCGACTGGCACAGGATTTGACACCCATTATGTCAAATGGACAGGGTAGATAAAAAATTCTTTGAGCAGTTTCTCTACTTCAACCTTAATATTTGTTGCTTTCCTCGAATTAACCGGATGAAGCTTATGTCGAACTAGCTTGGCATGAATATAAGTCATGATTTCATGTTCGACTATTTTTGGATCAATGCCTAGAATTTCCTCGTAAGACCAGGAAAAAACGTCGCAAAATTCTTTAAATAATTTTGTGTATATTTGAATCTCTTCGGGGGAACAGTCAACTCTGACGAAAACATTCTCCACGATGCTAGGGATTCTATAGATATTAATCGGTATAGTGTCAGTGATAGTTTCCATATTACCCTCGGCATAAACCTCATGCATAGCCAATGGATTGATAGGAAAAGACCTATCTCCAGTCATAGTCAAGGTAAAATCCCCTGCTTCGATTCTACTTAACTCTGGGAGGAAGTAAGATTTGTGATGGAGATCATCTCAGGGTTTGTCCAGACTAGTCATTGCTTCAATTATTGCTTCGTCTGAGGTCAAGACTAAGTCTAAAGAATCAGTATCAGCGAGGTAACCTTGAGCCCAAATAGGCTCTAGAATTGGATATAACACTTATGTAGGAGTTGAATCGGGGTCAGAGGAAGATTTTTGGACTAAAGAGTATGCTACTTATGTCGCGAACAAGAGCATGGACATACCATGGTTCCCTTTCCCTTCCATCGTGGTCAATGGGGAAGGAAGAATCCATGGATCATTGAAGTAAGTCATGTGAAACGACGAAACTTGGAAAATATCAACCTCATGGTGGTCTGATATGAACTTGACGTCGCCCTGAGAAGGTAGGTAATTGAAAGTACCCATCAAAGGTGGGCACAAACCAACCCCTACGTTGAGGATTTTGGGTTGAGGATTATCAATCATCGGGACCAAGGATGCCCCCAATGAAGGGTTAGGTTGGGAGAAGGACAATTGATCAATGGTCACGAAATGGCCCTCGTGTGGAAACAACAAGGCCCAAAAAACTGTAGTGACCACTGCTTGCATGGCATAGGTCCAACTCCTACCTAACAAGATATTGTATTCGAGGGATGCATCAATTACTTCCACCTCGATGCACATGATCTTCCCTCCTAACTGCATGGGGAAAAAGGGGATGATTCCATGTGGTCGAAAAGAATGATCGTCGAAAGCGGTAAGAAGAGTAGGTGATGGAGACAAAATGGGCTGGCCAATGGCCTTCCAACACACCAACGACATGATGCATGTCGAGGCTCCCTCATCAACCATCGTACGAAAAATGTTTTGAGTAAAAATTTTTGTGGGGTAAGCCACTACTATCTAAAATGATACATGGTAAGGGAGATGAGGTTGTAAGTCAGTTGTATCCAGCATGATCGTACCCAGATTACAAGTCTCGGTAGATCCTAAAGCAGCTAACAAAGATTTCCTCTAGGAAGGGCAGCTTTGGAGGACCTCCAAAGTAGACATCACACAAGGGGTTTGAGACAAATCCTCCACCACAGAATAGTTCTGGGCGGCCCTTGCATTTAGGTTGTGAGAAGCTTTCTTGAACGCACATTTTGGTATGTGTGTCATTGTTTCACCCAAATTCTTCTCGATCTAGAGAGGAAGAGATGGGATCTCAGCTTCTTTACCTTTCTCAGAGGTGCTTGGCTTGTTGTAGTCATGTGCTCTAGTCAATATAAAGGCATCACATTTCATCATATACACATTCGTGGATGCAGGATTACTTGAAGATGAAGGAGGTCCTTGACTGCCCCCTTCCGCGTTTGCAGAGGCTTGTGTTAGATTTTGCCCATGTTGAAATGGATTCGTCAACACAGCAGGTTGTTGTTGTGACACAAATTTTTGGGCCTCTGCAAGCCGAGGGAACTGGTGGGTTGGGTGGTATTCCATGCACAGGTTACACGGATACTTTTCCATCCTTTTCTCAGTGTTCCCCCCACCGGCATTATTAGTGGGTTTCTTATCCCCCTTACCCTTCTTACGTTGTTTTTTCTTTCCATTAGGTTGCTAGGTGGCCTTTGGATTTTTCGATTGCACACTATGTACATTTGACGTTTGGGTAGGGGGAGCAGCCGAAATAGTAGTTTAGTTGGTCGTTGTGTGTTTTATAGACAATTGTTGCAATTTTTTTGTCAGTTGTTCAATGGGATTTGTTTGTGCTAAACCTACAATACCATTGACATGTGGTACAACTCTTTGTCTGGTTTTATCAAGTATGGATCATGGAGCATCCGGTAAAATATCACACAATAAACCAGATTGAGAATAAATTAGCTCAAAATGTTGAGCTCTCATGATGGAATATTCTTCGAAAAACACTCCCGACATTTTGACGTCTTTGGATAACTGTGGGACCAAAGACTTAAGGAACCACTCAAGAAGGAATGCTGGTGGGACTGGTACCTTAATAAAACTCTTCCGGCATCTCCATTCTCGGATGTGATCAGAGATATGGTCCGCTTTTGTCTGTTCGAAATTGGCCAGCAATTTTTTTTCGGCGTCGTATCTCACAGGTAATTGGAAATGGTTTAGGAAATCCATTGCCAATTTTCTGAAGGAAGAGTATCTTGAGAGGTCAAGCTTAATGTACCATTTCCCAGTACTCCCAATGAGAGTGCGTTGAAACAATCACAATTGTACGGAGTCATATTTCAACGAATTAGATGAGCACCAAAGGTGAAAGGTGGTCACATGATCCCCTGGATATTCGTTAGGCTTGGCTTTGAACTTTGGTATGTCCGAAGGCAATTTCATCGGCATAGGGGGCCAACATGGATCATGACAGATGGGATCATTCAACAACCTTGTCTCATCTGGCAAATGTAAGGTTTCCAAGAAAGGTATTTTTGGTTGTTGTTGATAACCATGGAAAAAAGGATCTAGAGTTTGACTGGCACCAGGTTGCCAGGAAAAGTTGGGTTGTTGGCTAGGATTCTGGTAGAAACCATGGCCTTGACTAGTGTATTGATTCATCATTTGAGGAGACATCATCGGCTAGTTCCTGTAATAGGACGTAGACAATTGGGTGTGGGGTGCGTTAGAAGGGCTTTTGTGAAGGGTTGCCCCATACTGATCCCATGGGCATAGGTCCTATGCCTTTCCCGGGGTTCCATTGGTTGTGAGAGGCGTTGCCCCCAAGCGGCATTCCTGATGAGGGAATTCATTCCTGCCAAGAGCTCCAAGTTCCTTATGCATATGGAAATCCTAGGTTTGACCCCTGTACAGGAATAGTACCCTGCATAGGATTTGGTTGTCCATAATCAGGGTTGCCCCTAGTCGAGAAATCAGTCGATGATAAAGTGTTATTACCAAATGATCCAAACAAAGAAAATGGTGTCGAACCTACTGGCATACTATGAGAAGGTAGTCCTTGACTCCTAACTCCCAATTAACTATTGAGTGTGTTTGGCCTAATGGAATGTTGGTGAGTTCCTCTGAGAGAAGGGGATGAAGGAGGTATATGACCTCCCCCATAAGGGAAAGCGTTATAGGAGGTGGAGAAGGAAAGAACTCCCTGCCCCTAGATCTAAGGTCTCTAAAGTGGAGAAGGAAAGTACAGGACTTGTACATGAGCTAGGCATCAAATATGAAAATGGAGGGTCTATCGCACTCTGGGTGAAGGGAGCAGTAGTCACTGCCATTGACAAACTTGGACTACTACTCGAGGTAGAGGCAGTCGAGACCATGGTGGTCCAGACCGACGACGGTGGGTTCGGAGGTAGAATACCCCCGATGATGACAACCATGGCGGGAATATGAGGATTCCTAGAAGAAGAGACAACATTTGTTTTCATTGTTGCCCGCTTTAAAGGTGTCAAAAATTCCTCTAATAGAGGTTGGTCATGTACAGTTTTCTGTGACCCGTTCGCTTCAAACGACCCTTGTTGGTCCAATTTTCTTGTTAGAGGTGGCGGGGGTGGCTCCGGTGTAACCGGTGGCAGGCCCAGAAGCCTTCATGACTGGCAGAGCTCTTGATCCTCCACTGTGTGAGAATATCAATGACACGCTAGGGCTTTCTACTCATTCAACAAAAATCAGCACACACTAGAAAAAGTCCCTACAAGATAAAACAAGCAAACACTAAACTAGTTGGAAGAACAGTTACAACAACCAACACTAGAGAAACTTACCAGTGCAAGTGCAACTCGAAAGCGAAAGTACCCTCCAGGTATACTCTGCAAAGCATGGTCCGATATCTATCCTAGGTACCATGATATAACCCTGCAGTCACCTGTGTATGTCACTAAAAAAGATGGGCAACTATGTTGCCAGCGCGCGAACAGTCACTAGGCGGGTACAGTCAACAGTCAGGTAGACCACAATGAGCAGGGTATCAAGCCCGAAACCTGTCAAGGGTATCAAAAGAAAGTGGTCTGGAAGAAAATTGAGGACCTCGAATGGATTTGAAACCCATGAAGCTCTGTGGCAGATGCAATCGATGAAATCCCAAGACAAGCCCTCTATATGTGTTCTCCACTATGATTGGTCCGGCTTTGGAGGGGTTATCTCCGCTACCTTTTTGAATGCGACCTCGTTTTTAGCCCCTATGTTAGAGGGGGGTCTCGGATAACTTTCACAATACTCCCTAACTCAGACTCCAATGTTTGATTCAATGGCCTTGAAGAGTTTCCTCTCCAACCTAATTCAAGGCACTAACCCTAAACTAATTGGTTGACCCTACAAACATAAAAAGTCTAAGTTATTTTAGATTTAGCATTATTTTTTAAGGCTTGTCTTAAATCAAGGGTTATGGAAATGAAACTAGTGATGTTTTGAGCGACACAAAGAGAAAATAAACAGAAAAATGGAAACAAAAAATAACTTTTATGAACAAATTCAAATTTGCGTTTTTCAATTTCCTAACCAACTTTTCAAATTATAATTTCTAAGATCTTTAAACCAGTCAACTCAACACAGGATTTCACTTGACTATGAGCTACTTATTTTCTAATCAAACCATTAAGAACTTATGAAAACAAAACTTTTCATTGATTATGCTAGCAAGGAAAAAAGGAAAAATGATGACAAGTAAAGACCACGAAAACTTATGGCTTGAGCACAGATCACAAAGAGTCATTGACTTTAACACACAAGTTGATAAAAGCAGACTCTCACACTTGTCTAAAAACCCTATGAAAGAAAAAATTTAGGAAAAATTTTTAATCAAAAAGAAAGTTATTTTCGTACCAAACCTAAGTTGTTGATTGATGTGATAGAGGCTAAAACTAAATCAAGGAAATTCCTGAGAAGTATAACTCTTGATAAGGAAGAGGATGATTGTCTCTCCTTACAAAAAATTTCTCAACAGTCACGCTGCTGATAGTTCAACAGATAGTGTGTGCACGCGGGTTGTGTAATATCAGGGTGCATGTACACGCGTACAAGCCTTAGACAGGCCGCATGTACCCCTGTAATCCTTAAAAAATGAAAAACAAGCAATCAAACACTAGCAAAGACTACTAGTATTAAAAATCAGCGTTCCTTGAAGACCCGAAAACTTTACTTTAACAGAAAAGAAAAACAATTTAAGGAAAAATGCATAGAAAAAAATCAATCTGAGGTGGTACCTAAGCTATAGAACTGCAAACACAGAGACTAGAATGAGATCCAGAAAACCCCTGAGAAGGATCACTTCTGACAGGGGAGAGGATGACTGCCTCTCTAAAAAAAAAATTATGAATTCAAACACGTGACTGACACTTCATCAGCTAGCGTGTACATGCATACTGTGTGAAGGTAGGGCGCGGGTACATGTGTACAGGCCTTATACAGGCCTCGTATACCTCTGTGACTCCCGTAAAAAAAATGCATCCAAGCAAAGAAACAGAGACAACTGGTATGGAAGACCAAAATATTTTCTAGCTCAGACTTTTGCAGAAACTTTAAAAATAAGGAATGAAACCAATTTTTAAAAATACCCAAGAAAAATATTCCCGGAAAAACCCTAGAGATCCCCAGTATGGTCGCCAATTTTGTTGTGGGTGGGAATCCCTCCTACGGAATTAGCATTTAAGGGCTCTAATCATGCATGCAGAAAATGACCATTTCAAAGGCCTCTACTTTCTCCTATTCTCCCAACACAAAACCCCACATTCATGCAATACAAAGATGTAAACAATATTTGATAACTCTACCTTAAGTCCTTCATTTGATGTCGATCCCTTTGCTTTCACTCCTCTTCAATTGCAAGCCTCATCCCAAAGCTGACCTACATTCACACATAAACAAACAGAGAGCTGCGAACATGCATTTCATATACTAATTGTTGGGTTAGTTGTGACAATATCGGAAAATAAATATTCAACTTGAACACATGATATGGTGGGACGGGAAAAGTATTCATTTTTGTATTAATCTTCACAAGAGTAAACTTACAATATGTGGTCGGCACTTCTCCTCGAAACTGGTCCTGGGCTCCCCTTCAACTGTTCTCCAACTTCTTTTCTCTATACTTCTCTTTTCACAAGGATGGCTAAAGTTTGGGACAAGGGGAATGCTCAATTGGGTATAGTTTCTTTACTATGATTTCCCCCCATTCAAATGGGACCCCTACCCCTTCTTTTATAGGCTAGAAGGAGCTAGATATTTGGTCGAATGATTGGCCATGCATGGCCGAAAGGTTTAGTTAACTTACCCAAAGTTGTGTGTTTCGTAAGAAACTTTCATTTTTTCATTCTTTTGTAGGTACATGTGAGTTGTATTGAGGCAGCTAGCGTGTACACACGTGCAGTAGTGGAGTAGGGAACATGGGCCTTTAAAAAAAATGTTTTTAAGAAGAGTTGTTCAGTAGTGTTTTGGCAAAGAAGGAATCTGAAATGGCCTGATGCCAGGTAAGCATGTATGGTGCAAATTAGGGTTATAACAGATTTTGTTGTGGGTGGTAATCCCTCCTACAAACTTAGCATTTAAGGGCTCTAATCATGCATGCAGAAAATGACCATTTCAAAG
>CBVK0101805490.1:0-10815 GCA_900067695.1 Picea abies | reverse complement strand
AGTTTCAGCTTATTTCCTTATTGAATAGAAAACCAATTTTACTGTATCTATGTTATTTTTTGTTAAGCACCTATTAATAATCTGTAATCATTTTGTTCTACTCATAAAATCTGGATCAATTTTATATTCAAATCTAAGGTACACAACATAAACATGAATAGTACGAGAAATGGAGTTTGGAAGTTTCGCATAAAAGAAACAAGGAGAGAGAAGAAACAACAAAACTAAAGGTAAAGAAAAGTGAAAAGTCTAGAAGGTAGAAAAAACTCTCTTACTTCAGTGAATGATCTAGAACGAACCATAATATAATGTGTTATCTATCTTAGTACTTTATGGGTGGAAAAATTGGAGGAATTGGCTTGCAGGGCCCACCTTAGTGGTAGGTCCTAGTTTGGAAATTTGGGGTCTGAGACCTTCCCGAGCCATTTTGAGGCATCAAACGACATGTTTAGGGGTCAAAACATTGCAAGCACAGCTTCATATCCCTTGAAATTGTTCTACACACTGAGACCTTTTCAACAGTGTGAAAATCACCTTAATCAAATCTCATATGCAAAAGTGTTGATACTCATATTGGTCAAGATCCAAACAACAACCTCATGAGAATAAAATACCCCTACATTTTTATAGAGGTGGTACTCCTCTGTCATACTATGAAATATATATATTGATTCTCTTGGATTAGATTGCCAAATGGGAGAATGCTAAACAAAAAACCCCAATATCTTTATTGCTTAGTTTTATATGAAATGGTTCTTGATTTTCTTATTTACGTTGCTCAAATTAGAAAGATACTTTTGTTATTCTAGATGATGGTTAATGAATTATTTATAATATCTTAATTTTATCTAATCCTCTAATTATTTATTGCACCACAATTTCTCTTTAAATTTAAATGTAATAATATTTTTAATTTATTGCACCACAATTTCTCTTTAAATTTAAATGTAATAATATTTTTAATGGTATCAATATTGTATAAAGTGACCTCCTCTTCTATTCTCCAATGATTTAGACAAGACTTGTCATCTTTATGCCAACCCCTCTTGAGTTACAAGTGACTTTGATTAAAGTTTGAAGCAATCTTAGGAAGCCTTTTTTCTTTCATGTTAGTTCTCTTGTACTTGTACATTATGTACCTAGTCATAGCTCATAGCCATACTCTCAATAGGGAAAATCCCTGCTTCTATGAGAAGGGTAGGATAGGGTGTATTGTTTTTAATTTTAAGATTATAAATTATAAAATTCTTTTGGATTTGTTTGATATTTCTCCATGCTTCTGTTGAGATTCTGCAATGCTAAAATTCACATCCATATAAGACAACAGGATTCAAGAGAGTCTCAAAGAAGTGTATTTTCCTTAAAAATAGAAGTAATTTCATTTACAATTATTTTGAAGACCAAAATAAGCTTTCCACCCTCCATTAATCATTTTCCTCAATGCTATAGTTCCAATTAATCATGTGAGGAAGGTTGACTCAAATATATTTGTATGAAGTAACTTCATTTAAGTTGGCATTTGCATACATAAAAAAAACATACATAATATTTTGGAATTGATTATCATAACCTTTGTCTTGTCAGTGTTTACGATCATACTCAAGCTAAAGCAACAAACTTTGAACATTCTAAGTTGTTTGTCGAGATGAGAGGGACATGTAATGTACCTAGACACTAGGATGAGCCATGCTACCTCAAAATTTCCACTTCAAGAGCACTTTGAAAACCAATTTGTAACATAACCGGTACAAAAAATACCAAAATGATTCTTTGAAAACCAATTTGTAACATAACCGGTACAAAAAATACCAAAATGATTTTCCCGCATACTGATTTGAAACGTACCCATTTCCCGGGTACTTCCAAATTCACCCTATTGGACTGATTTTGAAATTTTTTTCCAATCTTTAATTAATCAGGAACATGAATACAAGCATGCAATTAAAGAGAACATGCTAAACCATAAAATAATGCAACAACATGTCATGCACAACAATAACCAACAATAAGGCACATTATCAATACATGTTTCAGAATTAATAATTAATACACAACAGAATAAATATGCAAGAAGATAAAACCATGATAGAGAGCACTTATATTTAATAAAACCAATCACCAATAGGATACAAACCAAGGACGTTCCTTCCAACCATATACATTTATTTTCCAAATCCCAACAACAGGTCATCGCTAAGCCAAGGCTATGAATCGACAAGGACAGGTCTTAGGCTGACTTACGCATAACAACTAGTTAACAGGCTCTTAGGTTTTCCCAACCACGCAACAATCCTAATTTCCAACTCTCCTCCCCTTCAACCTACACAACCCAAATAAATAAACCCCAACAACTAGTTAACAGGCTCTTAGGTTTTCCCAACCACGCAACAATCCTAATTTCCAACTCTCCTCCCCTTCAACCTACACAACCCAAATAAATAAACCCCTTTATCTACCATACAGTCCCTCATATTATTCCAATTTCTTTCTAGGGCTCTAATGCTACTGGTCGGGAATTTCAATGCTGGAAACACTAAGGATTTTTAGTTGTGGATAGTTATTTTAGAACTTGCATCAATCTCATGCACATAGGAAACCATTCCCTCTTGGAATGCTCGATAATTCCCTACATCCATCTAGCAATGGATTTCCTCCTCCAACCATTCATTTCCATGCTCAGACCAAGAGCACACAAATTATCCAGAATGAGGAATATGAGTGATTGAATTATTCCCAAATGAAATGTATGAATGAATTATTCACAAAGAATAACCCCAAACATCTCAGAGGAAGGGTTTATATAATTACAAGAACCAAGAACCACATGGCCTCCCTAAGAAGAGGGTTTATATAATTACAAGAACCAAGAACCACATGGCCTCCCTAAGAAGCTCATGTAACCACTTATCCCAACTAAAACCAAGATGGGTGAATAATAATAATAATAAAATACATAGCCCCTTTAGCCCCCTTTCTCGTGGAATCATATCCCTCCTATATCTTGTCCTTGTTTGTCTTTTAGCCATCGATGTATTCTGTTAATATATATATATATATATATATATATATATATATATATATATAGAGAGAGAGAGAGAGAGAGAGAGAGAGAGAGAGAGAGAGAGAGAAGTATTGCATTTCTAGGCACTTCAACCCCTATTCAACTTTACCAGCTCACTAGCCTAAGTCACATTTACATAATACATTCTATTCATAGGGATTAAAAATGGGATGTTACATCCCCCTCCCCTTATTTTTGGCACTATCCTCAATGCACAACACTGTATCGATGTTCTTAATATTGCAAATATAGGCTCTTCGACCTTTAATTTTCAAAGGTAGTCCAACCAATTGCTTATATGCATAGGCACTCCAACCTAAAAACTTGCCTACATAGGAACTCTGAACCAAAATATGCATAATGGTCTCACATCTTATATTTACGGTAATAGTTCCCACCAACAAGCTTTGATTTCCCATCATCCTACGCAACCCAATAAATTGTACCCCTTTCTCTTCTCTACAATCCTTCAAGTTGTACCACTTCTTTTCAAGGCTTTAGTGCACCCAGCCAGGGATTCTCAGCATTGTTGCCCCATGAACTCCAGCTGCAACAAGTCCATTGGAATTTTCTTTGTTCCTTTCCTTTTTCCTTGAGCTTGATTCCCTCCTAGTTCTCTTCTTCCCAAGATTCTAGTTCAATAGAAAAAATCTCATATGTATTACACACATAAAATCATCATGAGATAATATCATAGCAATTTCACTTACTAATGTCAAATCTGTTTTGTAAAGGAAACCGAAATTTCCCAGGAATGAGCTACATTCTCATAATTTGTTTGGATATTACCACAACATATATGATCTAGGTGGATATCGATGTCCAACCACTAATTCCACTGACTCAAAGCATAGTTTTCCATTTTGGCCGTTTTTCTACACTTTTTTGGGCCCTGAACTTCTGGGGCCATTTTGAGGCCCTAAATAGTGTTTTATGGGCATGACAATGTCGAGACAATAGTCAAAGGCATGGTCTAAGCCAACCATAATGTGTACTTCTTGGATATACCATTTCAATGGGCTATTGATTGCAGCAAATGCAGATCGTATGAAAAAGTTACAACCTTGGGAGGTTGGTGTACCAACTAACCCCATTGGGGCCCACAATCCTTTTGGAATTTCATCTCCTAGGGTTAGGTTTTTTGGATGTTTAGGGTTTCCTCATTGCTTATTTATAATAAAAATTCCTTCTAGCCTCATTTTAATGTGTTATGGATAATGTTCATTGCCATCACATCTCTTCTCAAAGATCAACTACCACCATTCGAACGAGTTTGTTTCATTCTGCATTTGTTTATAGTTTAGCACAATTCATTTATTAATATAAATCAAGTTTTGTTGTATCTCCATGTTTATTTTAAAACTTTGTATTTCATTTTGTTCCATTTATAAATATGGATCAAGGCATCAATCTTTATTATGGATTACAACAGTTTCATTCCCAAAACCATTCTTTCTACAATTTTCTCAACCTTCACTCATCCAAACCAATTGTGAGAATACCATAACAATTTTTAATTTCCTAAATATGTTTTATATAGGAAAATAAAATTCCCTAGGCATGAAGTTTCTACTCATAATGTTTGTCTCTTGCAGTATCAAGAATTGGTCTTGTTTATGGGCTTAAATCCTTGCCATATCCAAGACCATTCTCCCTCCAATTTCCTTAATTTACACGCAACCAAATAGATTGTCAGTAATTTTTAAGTTCCAATTTGCAAAATTATTTTATACATAAAAAAATAAAAATTATAGGCATAAGATTTTGTTCATAATGTTTGTCTCTTGCAGCAGTAGAGACTAGTCTTCCTTATGGACTTATATTATTTCCATATCCAAGACCACTCCACCTGCAATTGTACTCAACCTTCACTCAACAAAACAAATTGTCAGTATCATGCACATTATCATCCTATCTTTGTAACATTTTGAATAACTCAAAAAGTGATCTCAGAATTGTAACAAACTAACAATTCAATCACCTTCAACTAGTATTCATATTAAATAAAATGTGGCTACCCATCATTATGCATCTTCGGCACCACATGATTTTTGTAATGCAACAAATAATTATGGGAAAAAAAAATTTGAGGTGTCAATACCCATGGTCACATCTACACAATGCATCCATGCATTGAATACATAATACCAAACTATGTCATGCATTCCTCCATGATGAGTTGGAAGGTATGTCCAACACCTCAACACATCATCTAAATTATTCCCAATATTACCCGACTATTCATATGCCCTCCTCTTCAACCCATACTCAACACAAGGAAACATAATTCCTAAGTGTTCTTCAATGTCGACAAAGAGGGTGCAATCCAAACATCAGTTATACATGGGAAACCATTGAGAACTCACATAACGTTATACCCCTTCCATATTCAACCATATTATGGTCTCACACATGACTAGCCCTATGGGTATTCATTTCTATAGCTGGAGTATGTCTCCTGATTTGACCCAGTTATGATCCGATAACCAA
Organism: Picea abies; assembly: GCA_900067695.1. Taxonomy (NCBI): domain Eukaryota; kingdom Viridiplantae; phylum Streptophyta; class Pinopsida; order Pinales; family Pinaceae; genus Picea; species Picea abies. The sequence continues at coordinate 5,264 of CBVK0101805490.1, read as the reverse complement.
TCATAACACAATATGCAACTAAATTTTATCTAAATGAATTCTAACATCAATAACATTTATATACTCTAGGCCTTTGACCAATACATATCAATTTAAATCTTGAAAAATTAACTGAGGGAATTCTTGTATCATTTTCCTTCAACATTTATGCATCAGAAGAAATCAAATGCATACCTTCATGGTTATTATAAACCTACTTGAGGCTACCAAATCAACAAGTATTTGTAGAAGCTTGCAAGATTCTTCCTCCATCCTTTTGATCACCATTCCTACCACCCTCATGAGTCTTCACATAGATGGAATTAATAAGAAGACACAACATCCACATATTTAACCATGCTATATCATTTTTCCTAATTACATAACTCATCATTAGTGATACTTAATTTCCATAAAATCATTATTGAATGTATACAACAACAGACTATTCTAAGTCCACAAGCATGCCATATGCATATCCAAACATGTACAAATGCACAAATAAAAATCCATATGCACCAAACATTCACTGTCAACATGCCTACTAATGCATATGCATTCTAACTTCATTGTATGCATCATGCATTCTAGTGCATTTATGTTTCGGCTTCACTTATTTATTTATGTTGTAGTTGGTTGTCCTTGAAATTATTTAGATCCTTGCTGCCTTGTGTGCTCCCATTTTTCTCATTTGCACAACTATTCCCTAGTCTGAACACTTTCTAGCCAAATTCCACTTGGCCATTTTGCAATCCAACCAATGTGTTCAATTGGAAACAACTTCTCTTAGGAAAACATACCCTGACTTTACCTTTATGAAGCCTTCCAACAATTTAGAATGAAGTAGATCACAACATTTCATCACCCTATTACCACAATATCCTTGCATCAACTTAACCATAATCATTCTACATCCTTGCTATTACTTCTAGTTGTCCATTGGATTTCCCAATTCCAATAATATTTCTCTTCACTTCATTTAACAATTCCCTGTGAAGTTATACTTTTTCCACTCAAGACCAAACCGCTCCCAGAGGAAGTCTATTTTCATTCAGGGTAAAATCATGAAGATCGGTAATACTTTTGCTTGTTTAATGACAAAAAAAAATGTATTTTCACAAGTTCTTCAACTTCCAGCATACAAAAGTATTTTTTATTTATTTAGAATTTCACTTTACAGTAAAACCAAAACTTGTGAATAATTTTTTTTAAGAACCCCCTCTAAATTTATATGTATAATAAATGGGTGAATCCCCATGATACATAGGAAAAATTGAAGACTATTTTATAAATAATATAATATGTATATATAATTTATTGGTGAATCTTTTAGTCCATTATATAATCTTGTAAAATCTTGGTGAATCTTTCACTGAATTATAAATCTTATAAAATCTTATTGAATCTTTCATTCAATTATAAAACCTTGTAAAGTCTTGGAAAATCTTTTACTAAAATATAAAACATTATGAAGTCTTCGTGAATTTTTTTATAAAGTATAAAACCATATATAATAATAATAAAATATATTCATTAAACTGTAATATATTCATTTTACATGTTTGGAAAATAAACATATTTTTTCCCTATTCCAAACAATATTGCAAGCATCAGGGGTTGTGTTTGCCAGTGTTCTTATTGTGTTTTCTAGGGTTCACATATTCACTTATAAAATCATTACGATTTTCCAAGGGGGTGGTGGGTTCAGTGGCCACTGATATTCCAATCCCCTCAAGGAATGTGCTTATAATTTCCACTCAAGGGTTCCCCAACTTCCATTAAATGGATTTATATGAGAAAAAAATTGAAAAGGTTCCATCAAAAGGCTTGGTATACTCCACCAATGACATCTCTATATTGTATACCCCACACCAATGACGTCTAGAGATTTGTATATCACACCAACGACATGTAGGAATTCACTTGGTGTGAAATATTTTCATGTCAATTTTCCCTTGTATAGGATATTTAAATAAAAATAACTTAATTAAGAGAAATGATTCATGATAAGTCCACCCAGTTACCCAACCTAAGACCAAATTAGAAATAATTTGTTAGAACATATGGATCTATATGTCATCTAAATAGCATGCAAACAAGAAGAACATACATATATACAAAACAAATAATAGCCTGACAAATTTCTAAACAACAGGTACTGACTATCAAAATGCTAAACATATGTAAATGATGTAAAAAAACATGCTTATGAGCAACTAACAATAAGAAACAATGATCTTTAAACAAATATTAGAACCAACAACATCTAGGCACAAAAATATTAATATCATGGTCATTATTCATATAAAGGTATTTTATGTGCAAAAACATTTAGGAGATAAGAAATGTAAAACAATTAAGTCATTCCATGATGACGGTTATGATAGTCTCAGTTAGACTACCATAATAAATTATGAATAACAAGAGATGTAGATTTAGTAAGGGTTATTATGCCATTGTGTATATCTATACCTAGAAGTAGTGTGGTGCACAATAAAAGTCTTATCACCCATTTTAATCCTATTAAGGGTAGCACATGCAATGTCTATCACTGTTGGATAATACTACATACTGAATCCCAAAAGGATATATCATATAAACAAAAACAATAACAAATTTGGAAGACACATTAATTAATTTTATATGAAAAAAATATTGTGAAAACTGCAAAAGCACCACCTGTAAAGCTATATGTTGTTGAGTTTGTGCTAAGACATTCTCCTTATCTGGTTTTGGCTGACGAGTGATATAAAATGAAAAAGAGATAGTCTTAGTTATAATTCCATAGTTAAGCATGAACAATAATAGATGTAGATTCAGTAAGAGTTATTATGCCAATACGAGATGTAGATCCAGTAAGGTTTATTATGTCATTGTGTATATCTATACCTGGAAATAGAACAATCCACAATCAAAGTTTTATCACACATTTTAAGCCCATTAAGGGAGGCACATGCAATATATGTCACTACTAGATCCTACTACAAATTGACTACCAAAATTGAGTTGTAGAAAAGTAATGAAGAAATAAATGATCCTGAATTATATAGAAAACTATTTTCACCATGTGATACCAGCACCAGTAAGCATTCATATTTCTTAGTTACATGAAACTCTCCATAACATGTGCATTATTAGCAGCAACTATGTAATGATTTTTTTTCAAGCTTGTGCACTAAACATTCTCCCATCCTCCACTGGCTACATGTAATTTTGTTTTAGTCTTGGAAAAAAAAGTATAATTTCATTAGAGGAATGTTAGTTTCATACTAATAAGTCTCCTATGATGAACACATAGTAACCTTATGCATAGGCCATTTTTCTCTTTGCTTAGCTAAGAAGAGCTTGTTTCCCTTTCTAAATAACCAATATGTATTTATCAAAATTTATCAAAATTCAAGAAAAGAACTATATAAAAATTAAACATGTACAACCCAAGATCCCAAATTATGGTTACTCTACCATAAAAAATAATGTAGGGAATGGAATACAGAGACATCAATAGAGGAAATACAGTGAACATGGTAATTATAAATAAGTGTTAGGATTTATAAATAAGGATCCCGTCACTTAAAATTTTAGATAACTTATCACAATTCAAAGAAATAATGATATAAAAATAGTTTAAGAGAAGAATATTCATTTAATGTATGTATAAGTTTATGACCATTAGTCAAGCACATTGTGTAGGTTCTAGTTTCAAACCCCTTGTGGTTAAATGCACTAGTGTATGCATGTTTTCTTTACACTAAATACCATCCTCAAATTGGAAAAATACCAAAATGTTTTCTAGAAAGTTTTTCCAAGAAAAAGAATTAGTTTGTAACCATTTTTCAAAGAAGGTGGTCAAATCTTCTAAGATTTTTAGTTTTTCTAGTTTGCCATCAGTGGAATCTAGCTAGGCGATATTTATTGAAATGACAAATTTGTATTGATGAAATTGTTGTTCTTAATGCAAAAGTGGATTTGACGCCCTCAAATATCCCTACTTTGAAAGGTAAGTTTATATCCAAGAATATTGTACAAGACATTGTAACGAGGGATGCCATCCATTAGTGTCATTTCAACATTTAAAGGCCTTAATTGATGATTATTGGTGATGCTAAATAAAAGAAGCTCCAATCACAAGCCTATATTACTATAAGATTAGGCACATTTTCACCATTGGATTATTAGCAAGGGAATACATTTTATTCATAGTTTTGGATGCCACAGTGACAAGAGATTTAGTGCATGCTTTACATTTATTGGGAGAATCAACTTAGGGGATGATATTACTCTATTCTAAATTTGGTCTCTAAATGATATGACACTTTCTTTTAGTTACATGTTTTTTTCTTCTAATACTACAAAGTAGTGCACACAATTTTAATGGTATAGCAATTCTTTGAAGTAAAGGAATCACAAAATTTTAAGCCTGGGTAACATGTAGGTAGTGACCCAATACACAACACCACCACTTAGTCTATGAAACACTACAAGAATAAGATAAGGAGGTATGGGGTACCTAAATTACAATAACACCCACAATAGAAAAATGTAAGGTAATTTTAAGAAATGGTGTACTTTTAAATACATTTAGTGTCACTCCTTCACCTTCCCTATTGAGGATAAGTACATTTGGTTTGAGACATATCACATTCACTACAAATCTAGTGATATGATGAGGTGGGTATGCCATATCTTTCATTTTTAATACTTAAGAAAATAGGTTTCTTCTTATGGTTCTATCCTTGAAATCATAATGCAAGTTAGATGAAACATGATAGCTTGGATTATATATTGACCAAGGAAACATTAAAAAATAGGTTTTTCAGTATTTTCATATTGCATATTGTTGATGTTACAGTATTTATGGTAGGTATTAGCCTCCACATGTAACCTTTGACTAAAATGGAATATTATGGATGCAAGGGAAACCCTAAACAGGTGTGTGAAAACCTCAGAAGACAAGTCAGCCTAGCAGAATAAATAATATTATAATATTATCCTCTAGAAAGACAAGTCAACTCCACAGGAAAAAGATAAACATAAAATATAATTACCAGAAAGTTAGGTCAGCCTAGCCAGAAAAGCCACTGGAAAGATTAATATAAATAGAGGATGGTTTAACTCATTTGTACACCCAGTTAGAGAGAAATTTTTGTGGAGAGATGTAGTTGCAGCTGCAACTCCGGTTGCAAGGCGGAATAAGGGCATATGGTCATATATTGGTCTTGGTCTCTCTCTAAGTTATATTCTTGGTGATATTCTTGGTGAAACTCTTGGTGATATTCTTGGTAATA